>NJDD01001881.1:197823-228401 GCA_002245505.1 Calephelis nemesis
AGCAATTAATAAAATATTTTGTTGTTCGTATAAAAGAATTTGATGTTCAATTTTTTTAAATATTTTAGTTTATACGTAGCGAAGCACGTACCGGACCGCTAGTTACGATATAAAACTAAACGCTTTATTTTTACCCGATTCCAAAAAAGGAGAAGGTTCTTAATTCAGCTGTATATATATATATTTTTGTGTGTTTGTTACGCGATTACGTCATCTCCAATCGGTTTTAATTATTATTTTAGAAAGTAAAGTAAATCATTTCAAAAACTCACACTAGGCACACAGTAACGTAAAACCTCCTTTTTTGGAATGTTTAAAGAAAAAAGATGGTTGAAATATTCACCTAAGCTTTGCACAGTCCTGATGCTGACTACAGCTTCTGTTGCAATGGAGGACGCTGATTCCATGGCTTCTCGTTCATCTTCCTGGGCTTTTTGGGACATTATCCCCTCTACCCAAATACTTCCTACCATCTGTAAAGGTTAAGTGAGTTATCTACCAGTTGATTTAATAACTGAGCATACAATTATTGAATAACACTTGTACTTTCACTGCCTCGTTGGTCGAGGGGCTACCGTATAAGCAAAACTCCACTGATCAACCATGAGTACGCTAAACATACAAGCAGATGAATTCTCTGATGAATTTCACGGTGTCTAGACACCAAAGGTAGTAATGGTGCATTGCTATCTGCGGTCCGGATACCAGTCCTTATGCAAAAGCTTAAGCTACTTTATCCTCCGTATGGGCACTGGACTATGTATCCTGATTGGTAACACTGCCAGTGTTACCAATCTGGACAAGTCGCTGCGAAACTCTACTACCTAGCCAGATGTCACGGTGTTAGTGACGGTAAGCCTATGCTCGCCTTTTACGAGCTGCATTGCAGGAAGGCAGATGGTCTATTATGATTAAAAGCCCGGACTAATGCGCGGTTTTTATATATTATGTAATGAAGTAAATGTTCTAGCACTGGTTGTAAAGTGCTGTACAGAAATAGGCCAAGGTAAGGATCCACCACCTTACCTGTTAACTAACAACGCTGGATTGTTCCGGTTCAGAGGTTAGAGTAGCCAGTATATAGACTTGCACCAGCCAAAGGATAGCGCTATTTATGATGTCTATAGGTTCTCTTACCATCAGGAAATTCGTGTGTTTATACGACGATTTTCGCACAATGCGTGGATGTACGGATGTTTCCACGCATAGTGTAAAGTCACCTCTATCATTACTCACAAGAGGTAAGAAGGCTGTTCCGACAAGCGCTAGTTTCCAGTTGTAACTAACAGCTATAATGAATCCAACGACCACAGAGCTTATTCCTTGCAGCAGCAATCCCAGCCTCAGACCAGTGGCTCCTTGTACAGCAGCAGCATCACCGCTGAGTCGGGCACACAACGCTCCAACTGTATTACTCTGCTTGTCGAAGTAACCAATTTCCTGGAATAGATTTAGAGTGAATGAATGAATTAACTGTGTTATTACAAAATAATTGCAATGTTTCTGTTAATTTCCACCGTGTTAGTCCGAGTTCCTTTTGCAAAATAGGCCATCAGCCTTCCTACCAGGCAGCTCATAAAAGGCGGGCATAGGCTTACCGTCACTAGCACCGCGACTTCTGACTAGGTGGTAGAGTTTTGCAGCGACTCGCCCGGTTTGGCACCACCGTCTTACCTATTCCTCCCACCATAACTTCAGTGCTTGCTATTGACGTGTGCCTGTTTGAAAGATAAGGTAGCCGGTAAACTTGCTTTACACACGTAGGTATATTTTTTGGTCTCGTGTTTTTACTGACATTGTTTATCTGGTACACCCTTAATTTATGAATCAAACGTAATTCAGTGACTTTTTGCTATAAATATGATTGTAAATTAAAAAGTATAAATTTTGGTTTCCAAATTCCATCCAGTGCTGACGCTAAAGATAGACTCTTCAGCGTCTTAAAACTTACTTGAGCAATGAGAGCAGAAAAATATTGTTGTCGAAGTCGAGTCGTCATTTTGAGTCCAGCAGTGGTGAAAGTGATGCCCTGAAGGCACATGGACAATCCTGCAACTGCAGCCACTACCAGAAATAAGCCGGCGTATAAGTCTGCGTAGAATACTATTTGGGAATGATCAGGCATCACGAATATCTGGAAACAAATAGTCCAGTTGAGAACACTTTATCCAAAGAACAAAAATCTAACTAGACAACAAAAATGGTTAAGTGGAGTAAAACATCAAAACTGAAAACCCATTTCGTAATTCGTTAACAAAACAAAAATATGCTCAGAGAAATTGCAAAAATCTATTTAAGAATTTCATAACTACAACGCTTAGGTAAATAAAAATGATTTAAAAACAGCAAAACTGCAAAAATGCGACTGCTCTATCATTACTACGTTATTTAGGTAATAAAAATAGTTTTATCACAGCAAATTTCTAAAATCCCAATGAATTGTCAAAATCTGCAAAATTCCCATTCAAATGTTAAGAGTAAAATTTAGGTTAACATAAATAATTTAAACAAAAATTATTAAACAAAAACAAAAATTATTAAACGCATTTTTATTATGACGTCATCTACGTACATAATAAATAAGTTTTATTGAGAATCACTTCAAAACCAATCATCAAATCTGAATTAAATCTTAACTACCTATAATTTAAACTCGACCATTCCTAAAAACATCACCAAACTCCATTATTGATTAATATTAATTCATTGAAGTCAAATCTTACCAAGTTCTATAAATGGTAAGAAACAACAGTCGCGTATAGTCCGAATCTTAGACCACAAGCGCAAGTAAGCTGGCCATTTTATCTTCCACCACAGATTATGCAAATAGCATAACAAACACTGATGCTTTGGTGGTAATAGAGAAGACAGAGGTACCAATCAGGCGAGCTGCTGCACCACCCTCTACCACCATTTTAATTAAGAAATATAAATGTCATTCTCACCCCAGATGTATATCCGAACAAAATGGCGAAAGCTGGAAAGCAGGCTCCTTGAAGGAAGGCGGCGATTGATCCGAACAATATGTAGGGCCATTCAGGGGCATTTAACTTCATGAGCTCCCAGTCACTTACAGGTTTCAGATACTAAAAGTAGTAAAGTTTCAATAGCATATATGGGTAATAAAAGCGTAGCTGAACTGTCAAAAACAATATTAACGATGTCAAGATAGACAAAAATGTTTCCCTTTAAAGTATTACTCAGAAACTAGTAGCTGGATTATAATGATATTAAAATAGGATCACCGGAATTAAGATCTGTTTTTCTAAAATGAGTCATCAATATCTAGTCACATTAGCAGATTAATCGTGTCACAGACATACCTACATAGATATCTCGTGACGAATTGAGGTCCTCTTTTTAGGACTCGGTTAAAAATATATAATTAAGTGCATATGTCTGTTAATTTCTCTAAATATGAGATCCGTCCTTCTAATTTTTTTTATAAATGTGAAAGTCTGTATGTTTCTTACTTCTTCACGCAAAAACTAAAACGATTTTCATGAAAATTGAAACACACATAGAGGGTAACTTTTAACACATAGGATAGTCTTCATCTCTAAAAATGTTCCTTTGGGACCCCTAACCACTCTTTCAACGGAGCGGGCAACAGCTAAAATCCCTATTTCTTTCGTCATCGCATTACCCGACCAACCAATGAACACATTTTGCTATTTTTTTATATTTTGTGATAGTTGATGTCAGGAGGAGGATCATATGAAAAACTTTCCCGGCAAATTGCTTTCCGCCCATTCAGTTTGCATAGAAAAGAAATAAAGAAATAAAGTAGGTTGGTAGGTAAAGATATTTCTATGTATTAGCACAGAATAATATATGTACTGGTTTTAGTATCGTTGACTAACACCCATAACACAAGCATGCTTACTTTGGGGTTAGATTAAATTTGTGTAACTTGTCCAAAAATATTTTTTATTATTATTTTTACCTCTTCATCATCTAGATTTTTGTCATCACACTCAAGTATTTCTTGGTCACATACAAAATTTTGAAGGCCAGCAGACACCATAGACGTAAGAGATCCTCTGGGTGTAACCCAGCCTTGGGAATCTGAAAAAGTAATATTTTTACTGTTAATATATACATATTTTTATTTGACATGCTCAAGTGTATTTTCAGGCCAAAAACATTAGGCAATTTAACTCTAGACGCGCGTCTCCATATAGAGATTAATACTCTGCTCTATAATGGAGGTACAGGGTATTTCCCATACCTTAGTCTGCCGCGCAAAAGTTACTGCAAAAGCTCCCACTTGGACTCCCTTAGCTCTCTCTCTTCCAGAAATTTTTATGGACTCAAAAAGGAGATTAACAGGTCTGTTTGTTTTTTGTATGTTTGTTATGCATCTACTCTGTCATTTAGGAATGGATTTTGATGGTTTTTTGAAGTGAAAACTTCTTTAGCGACGTTGCGCACTTTTTTTGGAATGGGTTAAAACTTCTAAACTCGCGTCAGGACACGTGACCTGATCGAAAATTCATAAGACGAATGCAGAGTAAACAGTCAGTGCGTCGTAGGGAAGGAAGTATCCCCCTCTTTTTCTACGGCGCGGCGAATTTATAGGCCTGCGTCTACAGTTTCGTTTAGATGGCGCAGGGCGCTTGCACGAATGTTCCTGTTGTCACGTTTGTGTACGATAGCGCAATAAATGAATATTGTTTTCTACCACATGAATGATAGTACTTTCTTACTCATAATTAAAGCAATTCGTGTAAAAACTCCCTAACCATTCCATAATATCAAAAATACAAAACGATAATATTCAAGATTTCACTTCTGCCGGCAATTCCGGAGAGCAACCGGTCGTTTTTGTTTTTTCAAGATACGATATGGTTCGATGTAGATTTTGTAAAACATGCATTTGACTTTAATGCAATAAGTGGTTTGTTATATTTAATTATGCATGTTTGTGTACCTAAAATATAAAGTAGCTTTTAATTTTTTTTGCCGTAAATTTCAAACAACTGAATTATAGTGTTAGAATAAATCCCTGAAATACGCATGAAGCATTTAAAATCTTTGTGGCTTCTTAAGATGCTAAAAACTTACTTCTCTTTGTAGAATTCTGCCTTGCTGTTCTTTTATTTGATCTTCTTTTTACTTCAAGTCGGGACATAGTTGTTTGTTCTTCATCCTCTTTGTCATTTCCTTCCTCGTGTACATCCGGTAACACTTCCGGTTGATTCGCAGTAAACAATTTATGATAAAAACCTTAAAATAAAATTAATAATACAAATTTTCTGAAATTGAGTCATTGATATCAATATAAAGTTCGTGTTCGATTTCCGATGCGGACACGCATTTTTGTGTTTAATATTCACATTGTCGTGAAATATTGTGACATAGAAGAAAGAGCAGATTTTCACGCGTGGTCCAAGAAACCTAAGGGCTATGAACACACCACTAACATCTATAGTGTTTATAGGCGACAGTTGTTGTTGATATGACGACATATGAAAATGAGCAAAACAGGTTTGGTTGTTGGTTATTTTATCAGTTGTACCTTCCGTCTGACAGGGCGTCGTCACCAGAGTTATGAATGCTATAAAATTATTCAAAAATTTGTACACTATTACATTAATTAACGAAAAGTTAAAAAAAAACATTTGCTACCTAATAAACAATGAGGTGAAAAGAAAAAGCCTTACCTTTATGTTTTATAAGTTCGTCGTGAGTACCCTGCTCGACAATTGAACCTTGGTCCATGCATATAATCCGGTCAGCGTTAACTATTGTTGATAGTCTGGAAATATTGATGAATTAATTACATTGTGTCAATACGGTGCTAAAATATCACAAAATGCAATACTATTACTAAAATTTAATTAATACTATATAAGGATCGTGATTCGGTGATTCGCAAGAGAATTAGAGCCATCAACATAGTCCAAAGAGTCAGCAAGCTGAAGTGGCAATGGGCAGGCCACATTGCTCGCAGAACCGACAACCGCTGGGGAAGAAAGTGGCGGCCCCGCACCGGAGGACGTAGTGTTGGACGACCTCCCACCCGGTGGACTGACGATCTGGTCAAAGTCGCGGGGAGTCGCTGGTTGCAAGCGGCTGGTGATCGTGACTTGTGGCGCTCTTTGGGGGAGGCCTATGTCCAGCAGTGGACGTCCTCGGGCTGATGATGATGATATGAGGACCTACTAAAACATGTGTTCAAATTTTTCGACTGTGTTTAGGACATATTATCATAAAGGATAACGTCACAAATGTCTGTTGTCGTTTACTCATGTGAGTTGCTTGATACATATTATTTTTTCCATTTTACTTAGAAAAATCAGTGAATGATTTAGTAGTCAAGTAAGTTATTTATATATTTACTGATCTAGGGTTTTTTAATGAAAGAATTAACTCGATATGGATTAAACCCTCTGAGTAAACGTAAACATTGAAAACGCAGTCATTTTTTTGTGTCGATTTCTTTTTCAAGTGTGCTGAACACTATGCGAAAGTTTGAACATTTGTTTTGGAAAGACCATACTAGCTAAAATTACGGGTTATAAGAATTTTTTTTTAATTCGTTTTTTAGTAATCATAGCTCAATTCATTGAGTTGAATTTTCTTTTGCAAATTTGTATTAGATGAACCAAGATGTACATACAATTTCTAAAGCCACCGAATAAACAAAAACTTATCCCCTTTTTTTAGGGGTTTCAGCCCTTCAGGTTACAATTTATGAGTATTTATACATATAATAAATCTTTAGAAGGGTCATTTCTGTACATTGAAAATATTGAGAAAATCGGTGTTACTGGATCGATACCAAACCCAAAAATGGGATTAAATTTTTTTTGTCTGTCTGTCTGTTTGTATGTTCAGGCATCACCAGAAAAATAACTGTTCGATTTCGATGAAACTTGGTATAATTGTACCTTATTATCCTGGGCATAAAATGGAATACTTTTTATCTTGGAAAAATACGTGAAAAAGAAATAAATCTTAATTTTTTAGTTTTATAAGGCGAAGACCGACATCCGCGCGGACGGAATCGCGGGCGGAAGCTAGTATGAAATGAAAAATAATATTTAAATCGAATTACTCTGAAAAAAGTTGGGCTAAAGTGATAAGTAGAAATCAGAGAACATAAGGCTATATAAGGACCGTTTTCACCGTCTCTGGATTTAAACGCGATCAACGTAAAACCGCGTTTAGTCAATTGTCAAAAGTCAACCGTATCCATTTTATGGCCAAAGAAATTAAGGTTATCATCGCAAATTATAAAGTAATATGTACTACGTAGTTATCATAAACAATTGTAAATATTTTACCATTATTATTATGTAAGTTTTTTAAATGTTAAGTAGATACTTAGGAAATAAGAGCTTTGTCTATTTTAATTTTGATTGCAGTAGCTTATTAACTGATTCTGATTCATTTACACTGAACTTAGTTTTACTGAATTAGGGTTTCAGTATGTGCGGTGAAATCAGACCTAGGTACTTTGTTTTTATTACTGTTTTAGTAAGTTCGATATATCCTATTATAAGCACTAGCTAAAGTTTCTAAATACTCGTATTTTTAAATGAAGAAACACTTGATATTGTATAAATAGTTCACTGCTTATGCCATTTTTACCATCATCAGGGCTATAACTGAAACTATTAACTAGGTATAAGTGATGCGTAAAAAAGTACAAGTGCTTCTTAATATAAAATTAAATCAATTTTGTTTTTGTACCCTCAACATTGAAATATTTAAAAAAAAGTATCTTCACGCCCATATCCCCGAAGAGGTAGGCAGAGGCACAACCAGGGCACCCACGACTAGCCGAAGATACTAAGTCCCACAATGTGATAGGTGGCAAGCCTATCGCCAATCGGACACACATCCTATCCCGAGCAACATTTTTTTTATTAGAAAATTCGAAAAACCCAATTTTTTTTTCGTTGCCCGACCCGGGATTCGAACCCGAGACCTCATGCAGTCAAGTCCGACAACTGAACCGCTAGACCACAGAGGCGTTAATTAATATTTTTACAATTTAATACACATTAGCCTCACGCGGGTTTGCTATCTTTGAACGTGACCTTAGTGGGTATATAAAAATACCTATGAGACACTGTTAGTGTGGTCCGTCCAACACTGGCCCGGTCCAATGCTGCTTGAACCTGTCTCTCAGAGTGAGGGTCCAGCGCTGAAGTCGCCTCATCCAGCAGCAAAACTGCCGGGTCTCTTAACAACGACCGGGCTATGGCAATTCTTTGTTTCTGACCTCCAGATAGAGATGCACCACGTTCTCCTATAACTGTGTCATAGCCCTGAAATCAATTTATTTTATTATACTATACTACTTACTACAGATACTATAGATGTACCGATGCGTTGATGTCCTGTGGCCGCGACATTTCTCAACTTCCTTTTTTTATCTTACACTTTTCTCAATTTGATTCAAAGTAAAAAATGTACGCCGTTTATCTATGCTAACAATAAAGCGGAAAGATTTGATTATTTGTTAGTTGAAATTTAATAGGGTCCAAAGTTAGTGGTCTGATTCGCATAAGTTATCCGCATCCCTAATGAATATAAGCTACTTTATACATCAGGAAAATGCTTTATTCAAATTAAAAAAATGATATGGGATCACCTCGGAATCATGATCTATCTAAAAAGAACCAGCAAAATCGGTTGGCTTATACCGAGTAACCGCGTAACAAACGTACAAAAAACGTATAGTTGAATTGCTTTCGAGTCGATTGAGAATAGTGAGGTTCCAGGGGCCGTACCATAGCAGTATCATTTCCATCTCACTAAATTTTCACTTTCTTAAACAAATTTATGTTATACGTCATAAGGTTGTCTTTCTCCGATGACAATTAGTATTATTGAAATAATACTGTTTTAAGAGCTTATGGCAACCCCCCCGGTCGGAATAATAAATCTTTTGATTAAGTCAACCATACATTGTCGCTATGGCGACAGAAACCGGCAAAATGGCGGTGGACACTACCTAGTAAAATCGATCAGTTGCTTATAAGTCCATAACAGAGAAACCACTTACATTTGGAAGACGAACGATAAAATCATGAGCGTAAGCAATAGTAGCGACCCTTTGCACCTCCTCCATGGTGGCACCTGGACAGCTTATGGCAATGTTGTCATAGATTGTGCCACGGAAGAGAACTGGTTCCTGGCCCACTACACCTGTAACATTAGATGATAAAATCATAAGCCTATGCCTGTGTGTGACATTATCTCGTTATTCCGTTAATCGTTAATTGACGAAGTTAACATTTTGAGTACGAATTAACTTTAGAATTAACTACAAAAAATATTTTAGCACTTGCCCTGTGCTTAAGTTAAATTTCTATAAATTTTAAAAAAGAAAGCTTGGGCGAAATTTTTTTCTGCATTTAAAATTTATAAAAACTTAACCCAAGCACAGGGCCAGTGTAAAAAATACCTTGAAAGAAAGGAAAATAACGGCCATTATACAAAGGTTAATTTCATCTGTAAGAATGAATTGATTATAGAAAATTGAAAAAAAAAGAAAAAAAAGAAAATGTACCAGTTCTTAGGGAGTAGATAAGTATGTGCACGGTAGGCGAAAGGCTTGCTTCCCATCACATTATATAAGTTAGTGCTTTCGGCTAGTCGTGGGTGATCTCGATATGAGCATGAAGACACTTCTTTATAATATTTGGACATCAAAATATGATAGAATATAAAGGTAAACTTATTTTTGAAGTGAAAACTTCTTTAGCGGCGTTGCACACTTTTTTTGGAATGGGTAAAAACTTCTAAACTCGCGTCAGGACGCGTGACCTAATCGAAAATTCGTAAGACGGCGCAGCGCGTTGCGTGGATAATCGTGTTGTCATGTTTGTGTACGATAGCGCAATAAATGAATATTGTATTCTACCACATAAATTATAGTTCTTTCATGCTGATAATTAAATCAGTTCTTGCAAAATTGTTCCCTAATCATTCCAAAATATAAAAAATGCACAACGTTAATATTCAAGTTTTCACTTATGCCGGCACTTCCAGAGTGAATATGTGTCTTATTAACACACATATTCCTAAAATAAATTATTTCATTTTATTAAAAAAATAGTTACCTAGTGAAGACCGAAGCCAGTTCAAGTTTAAGTTTTTCACGTTTTTGCCGTCTAGTTTAACAACTCCAAGACTTGGGTCATATAGCCTTTGCAGCAACTGAAGGATGGTGGATTTGCCACATCCTGAAGAGCCAACTAGAGCCACACATTCCCCAGCTTTTATATTTAGAGAGAACCCTTGAAGGATCTGTGGAGAAAATAAAAAAGAATAGTTGCCAAGAATCATTCTCAAGTTTCGGCAATTCTTAAGTTAGAAGTGTAATAAATATAGATTACTAGCTATCCTGCCTGCGGCTGTGCTCACGTAGTTAATATATTTACCGATTTTTTTGAACTGACTAATATGTTGCTATCCTTGCGGTTTTAACAACTTCACCGGGCGTTAAAAATTTTCTAAACTGGAGTTGAATTAAAAATTATATGAATATGTTTTTCCTTTTAAAATGTATTTATTTATTTTCATCAATAGCCCATAAATAAGGACTTTCATACAAACCTTTAACCGTTACTTCACCTTTATTACCCGTTTAGGATTAGAATTTTTAGAAACGCATAGATACCTATGTATTTATTTATTTCTAACTAGCTGCTCCGTCGAACTTCGTTCCACCCGTTTAGTTTGTATGGCAAAAATAAAATGTTGTTTTCCCCCTTTCCCTGCATTTTTCCCAGTTTTTTTCTTCATAAGAACCTTGTCTTAGTAACAATTAATACATTACAGAAAAAATAGCCAATTCGGTTCAGTCGTCCGGAAGTTATGCGCTTACCAACATTTTTAGCGATTCATTTTTATAATATTGATAAGTAGCCCAAAAATAAAGTTTCATGTTTCTAACTTAAAAAATGACGGTCTTCCATAGAAACTTTCAACCCCTATTTCACTCCCACAGGGATAGAATTTCCGAAATTTTGTCCTTAGTGGGTATCCACTCAATGAAACGCCCCTACTCACCAAATATCATGGCTGTTACTCTAACAGTTTTTGCTCGGCTATGATGAATTAATTAGTCAGGACATGTTTTTAATAAGTATAGATAACTGATATGTTATTTAAATTGATGTCTAACCTTAACACTAGGTCTAGAAGGATAGCTAAAATGAACATCTTCTAAGGATATGTCCCCAATGACCCTGCGTGGGGACAGTCCTGTGGTATCCATAGAATCGATTTTTGGAATTCGGTCCAACATGGAGAAAACAGTAGCGGCTGCCCCCCTGGCAGCTGCAAACACTTCAAAGTGAGGGACGCAGAGTGTTATCGACTGTGTTGCAGAATAAATACTAAAAAGAATCTGGAAATAAAAAATAAATAAATTAAAAGATTAAAAATGTGGTCTAGCAGTTCGGTACCGGATTGGAATTTATTTGGAATTGGTTCCAGGTTTGATTTATGAGTCGAGTAACAAAACGAAAATGTGTTTGTTCATTTTTCTGTTGGATTAATGCCAGTTTAGCGAAAAAAATTGTCCTGTCACATTGTGGGATAAAGTACCTTTCTTTAATCGTGCACTGGTTTTACCTTTGCCCAATAGTTCAGGGATACGGGCGTAAATTATTACTGAGAAAAAGCTGTGTTTATGTGGTATACCTAATAGCAAATAAGCAGACGGTTTTTTATTGGTTATAGACATATAAATATTACTAGTGCGTCGCTATCTTCTGGTATGTCGTTTAGATACTGTGTGCAAGTCCACCGGCTACCTTACAACACGAAAAGGACAAAGGTAATAACTTACGGTATGGGGTAAGATAAGTAGTAATCCAGGCTTCAATCCAGCATGGAAATGCTGGATATTGAGTTTTTGCGTTTGTAGCTAAAACATATTGTATTCATACTATTGAAAAAAGTATCTTAACCCTGAAGAGGTAGGTAGAGGCACAACGACGACTATCCGAAGACATTAAGTCCACAGTGTGATAGATGACAAGCCTTTCGCCAACTGGGCACATATCCAATCCCGGGCAACGTTATTTTTATTAGAAAATTGAAAATATACATTTTATGTATTTTTTGTTACCCCACCCGGGAATAGAAACCGGGACCTCAAGAAGTCCGACGTCGAACCACTACACCACAGAGGTGATCCTTTACTTATGGTAGATATATTAGGCTACGATCCAACAAGGTCGTCCTAAATAAATTTGTTGAATAACAGATTGTCTTAAGATGTGTTTTGATTATTTTATTTACTTAAACTTACACTAAATATTATTCCCACAACATACTTCTTTTCTTCAGAAGGTCTATCCATGTCATATAAAACAAGCCTAGTCCCATAAGTCAGACCTATAGCGTTGAGAGAATAAGTCAATATCCAGCTGAAACCTGTACCTATCCCTGTGTATAAACCACGTTTTTTTCCGTACACTTCAGCTGGTTCCAGAAGACGACTGTATCTGTAAAATAAAAATAATTTCTTGCCAAAGCAACTATTTGTCTCCTAAAGTTCAGCTTGAGAATCTATCTGACGCTTTTATCACAGTTTCTAAGAAATGTACAATACTAGTATTTAAATTAGAAGCTTCGGCTTCAGACTTTTTACTCTTTTTACACTTTATACTTTTATTTTGAAATTGACTGACCTAATCTAAACTTCATCGAAATGATTAATTATGTAATAACAGCTCTATAAAATACATTCGAATTTCCGAAGCCTAAAGAATATAGCCGAACGCATAATTTAAACAGTACTACTGTATTGATATTATTGCTGCCAAAAGACTAAAAAAATAGAACTCCTTACCTAAGAAGCGTAATATCTGGGCCTCATTCAACACACCTATTAAATCGTTGGTGCATACGAAACATCTGGAACTGTATTGTTTTTGGCGACATGTATTTGTTACTATCCGGTAATTTGTCTGCATCATGCATCATGCATGCATGATTAATTTAATATACCAAACAAAAAAATACAAACTATCTTAACCATTTAACATAAAAATGACAAAGGTTTGTAAAAATACTAAATTAGACGATAATCTATACAAATTTTTACCGTATTTCGTCGGCTTATTGCAAGAAGGCAGTATGTGACAACATTCATTATTTTAAGATAAACGGTAATTTTGTTCGGATTAGTGGATAAGTTGATTTGCTCGTATTATCTATCCTATATAGCAAACTGCGTAATGCCTAAAGTAAATTAGTGAGTTTTTGCATTTTGTAGAATATGTCAAAATGAATCCATCCATGAAAAAAATGCATTTAGTGTTTTTTTGCAGTTAATGAGTTCTTGCAATAAGTCGACAATTTAATGTATTTAGGGTATAGTTATTTTATACAAAAATAGCCCGCTTCTTCGCCAGTGTAGAATTGTCATGATTTTAATTCAAACTTTCATCCCTTGTTAAAGTTCTTTTTGAATTGATTTCCGAAAAAAATTAGTCCCTGATTGAACTCGAATCTTGATCTGTATGCATAGGTTTTAAAAAAGAAAAGAACGAAAGAGCAACAGATAGACAGTCTTTCGTATTTATAATATAAGTGTGGATATAGACTGTAGGTACCTGTCTACTTCAAGCTTTTCTCCACCGAATGCGACGATCGTTTTGACCGATTTAAGAACTTCCTCCGCTTGTTTTCCAGCTTGACTGTATGACTCAAACTCTCTTATAGACGATTTGGTTTGATACTGCAATAAAAGGAACTAGGATGAGACAAATAAGTAGATATTTAAAAATTGATGGTAGTATTCAAATTATCGAAGCGGAAACCAAAAATCTTTTTTTAGATTTATCTTACCTTAATTTTTTCAATTACAAATTAAATGTGTGCTTTTTGTGTTATCTTGCGGCGGCTAATACAAGTTATATAAATAAATATATCTCGCCCAAAACCAAAAGTTGAATCTAATCTTAAAGTAAATACATTTTATGATTGTATTAGGGCGTTAGTCAACGATGCTGATAAATACTTGAATAGACACCAGAATAATTTAAAAAAAAATCCCAGATCCAGAGAGACAGATCTGTTCAACAGATCTGTCTTCATTTCGTGATTCAACAGAGATGTTTAATGTAGTAATTTTTATTGGTTAGTAGTGGGAACGAAGGATTTTTTTAAGTAACCCTGATTCTAGGCTACCACTACACAACTGGCAAAAATCCTTTCAGTAGTTTCTGCATGAAAAGTGAATAGACAAACAGAAATTCAAAAACTTTTTTTTAGAAAACATTACGTAACACGCAATGTTTTTTAAAAATGTACGAATATAGGTAACAGCCTATCCCTTATTTATAGATAAAAACTCAAATTCAAGGGAGTTTTGGCAAAAGAAATGGAAATCGTTGTTTTTTCATAATTACTGATTTTTTTGTAAATACTTAATAAAATTATTAAATTTTCGTGGCATTATGAAAGTTATATCCAGTTAGAGTTCACAAATTAAATAATCATGAAGAAATGTGTTGGTCCGGGCTCCTTTGTACAATAGACCATCTTCTTTATTGCCAGGCAGCGCGTAAAAGGGGAGCATATGCTTACCGTCACCAACACCATGACATGTGTTTTTTCTCGCTTCGCCCGGTTTGGTATCACTGCCTTATCTACTCTTGCTTTTGGTCGAGACCTAACATCCTGGCCTCAGGTTGGCAACGTACTATTACCACCTTTGGTGTCTCTAGGCAACCTGAATTTTTTACCATCAGAAAATTCGTCTACTTCTTTGCCTTCCATTATCATAAAAAATACTAACTTTTGCTCGTGGCTTAATATCCCGGCCTCAGGTTGGCAACGCACAATTACTACCTTTGGTATCTCTAGGCGTCATGAATTTCTTACTATCAGGAAATCCGACTGCTTGTTTGCCTTCTAATATCTTAAAAAAAAGAAATTAGTGTACCGTGTATATCCTCGCTCCCTCTAAATCTTACTGAATAAACTTAAGCAAGGAGGCCATCGCTTTAGTCAAGACCCTGATATGTCTTTGACGACTAATGACGAATTTCGAATCCTTTAAACCCATTTTAAAACCCGATCAGTAACTTGATGGAAATGTCAACTTGACTAATTGCAAATGCTAACGCCAATGCCAAAATAAAAAAAAAAACCTATAGAAAACATTTACTTACGTTGGCTAGAATGACAGATGCCGCAACAGAAAATGGGACAACCGTGCAGCAGGCGAGAGTCAGCTCCCATCCTAGAGGAAACGATTGGCATATGCTTATCACTGCAGTGCCAATCAAGTTAGCCACCACGGCCAATTTCTCTCCCATTCCCTCCTTCAGTTTCATCATATCCCTTTAAAATTAATTTTAATCAATTACAAAAAAACACGTTCGAAATATGACTTGTATGTTTTTAATGGAAATAATATTTAGAATCTATACTTGCTATCGCCGTCAATTGGTGGAACTCCATTGTATACACACTTTTTTTTGTAGTTAACACTTGTACTTATCCACAATATACTTTATTTAACACTTTCTGCTACTTCCTAGCCAACCGGTTTCACTTTATCATCAGGGCTTTAAAACTTAATTCTATTTTAGTAAAGTAAAATAGAATAGAAGATAATATTTTTTTATCTTTAGTTTCAAAGCCCTGATGATGCTGTAAAAAGTGAAACCGGTTGGCTAGAAAGTAGCAGAAAGTAGTAAATAAAGTCTATTGTTGATAAGTACGAGGGCTAACTACAAAAAAAACGTGTGGAAATAATATTTGTACACTAACGGCCTTTGCTGGGGGTTTGAAATTTTTCCCTTTCTTTTCCTCTCTCATTTTGCTCTAACAGAAAACATTTGAGAAATCCGAATAAAAGGTAGTCTAACTCGGACAAACTCAGAGCCTTGTACAATAATCTTTATAGTTTGTGCTAAGAGCCGTCTGTTATCTTTTTATCAGTAATTATGAGACGATTATTCACTGAAAATGTTGACTTGATGACTGATTTAAAGACAGTTGACGCAAAGAATAAAGTAACTGTCCTTATAGAAGTTGACGCCGCTTAGTACGGCTTGTTTGTTTTATACCTACATCAGGGATAAAACTTTCAATCACATCTGTCAAACCTATAAAGTTTGAATAAAATGGCGCCATCCAGAGAAAAGATTGTCAAAGTTTTTTCATGATTATGGAATTTCGTGTTTATATTGAGTGAAATCAGTAGTAGGAGAACATTGCTCGTGATTGGATATGTACCCGGTTGGCGATAGACTTGCCACTTATCACATTGTGACACTTAGTGTCTTCGGCTTGTCGTGGGAGCCTGGTTGTGCCTCTGCCTACCGCTTCGGGGATATAAGCGTGAAGATACTTTTTTCAATAAAAGTTTACGAATTTTGCATAACTTAGTACTTACTCCGACATTTTGGACGCTAAGTTGAATTCGGAATCGGTGTCGAACCATGCCATCTCTTGACGCAACACGCACTCCAGGAATCGTGTTCTGATTCTGGTAATCTGTAATTAAAAGTTTTCATTACTGTACTTAATGGTTACTTATAATTACAAAAGCGGCTTACAAAAAACGAGAAGGTCTCCATTTGACTGTGTGTTTTTTGTATGTTCTTTACACAATTACTCGGCCAATAACAAAACTATATTGATTGTTCTGTGTTAGAAATATAGGTTTAGATTTCGATGTAAACCCATATCTATAGTTATAAAAAAACATGTCCTGACCATAGATTTAGAATGGTCCTGACTGACTGACCATCGCCGAACAAAAACTGTTAAGAATTATGGCCATGGGTAAGTAGGGTTGTTTTATCGAGTAAACACCCACTAAGGACGCAATTTTAGAAATTCTACCCCTAATGGGGTGAAACAGGGGTTAAAAGTTTGTATGCAAGACCGTAATTTTTTTAAGTTAGAAACATAAAACTTTATTTTGGGCTACTTGTTAAAATTCTATAGATACGTATTTAAGTGTTTCTGGAAATTCTAGCCCTAAGTGGGTGAAATAGGGGTTGAAAGTTTGTATGAAAATCCTTACTAAGGGGCAATAATCAGTAAATAAATGAATTGCCACGTGAGCAAAGTTGCGGGTGACAGTTAGTCAATTTTGTATTGGTACAACTATGAAGTGATTTTTGAGTTATAATAGTTAATTTTCGTCTTTGCCGCTACAATTTTTTCAATTCTCAATCTCGTAATCATCAGACAAAAAGTTTCGAAAAAAATTTATGCAACGTGGTATAAATAAATAAATAGTTGAATTTGGTTTTTGCAGTTTTGCTTTGCTTAATTGTTTTTTGTAAAAATTATCAATTTCCTTCTGTCATAAAAAATATTCGTTTCATAATAGTATTTTTTTATCTTGTTATTCTTTTTAAAACCTTTACCTGTTTCAAGGCGCTCCAGTTGATCAGACCCACAGATATAATATTCAGAATGATAGCAATGAAGACACTAAGTATCATCCCTATGGCTGTTGCCCTTCCGTCTTCTAGGAGAGCTGCCATGTTTTCTGCGTGCGATGCATTTACTCTGCAATTTAAGACAGCTATTAAAACTTTTACGCCGTATTACCGTTTCTCGTAATCTGTAATTAAAAGTATTAATTACAGTACTCACTTAATGGTTACTTATAACTCTTTTTAACTTACTGTAAAATGGAGATTCTCAATTCCGGGCTTCTTTGCAGAATAGACCATCTGCTTTCTGCTAGGAAGCTTGTAAAAGGCGAGTATAAGCTTACCGTTTCTAGCTCTGTGACATCTGACTAGTTGGTAGAGTTTCGTAGCGTCTAGCTCGGATTGGTACCACCGCCTTACCTATTTTTGTTGCTATAACGTTAGTGCTTGATGTTATCGTGTTCCGATACTGAGGATAAGGTGGTCGGTAAACTAATTTTTGCTCGAGACCTGCATCCCGGCCTCAGGTTGGCAACACAGCATTACCACCTTTGGTATCTATAGACGCCGTGAATTTCTTATCATCAAGAAATCTGTTTCTTTGTTTCCTTTTTTTTTCCTTCCGCTGTTAAAAAAGGTTTAAACCCACCCTGTGAAACTCTTTCTTTTTTTAAACTTTGCGAAAAATTAAAAATAATTCGCTATTGAATACTAAATTAGAAAAAAATCTTGACTGCATTTAAGGCGAAAAAATATAACTTACTTTAATCAATAATTGTTACTACTTATGGTAATCTTTCAAAAATTTCTACATCCACCTAATTTTGTAATTTTATTGTTTTTCAAGATTTGAGTAGTGAGTAAGCGAAATAATTATAAGCTTATAGATATAGAATGAAAGAGATAGATAGTAATGATTTGTCTTGACAATTACATCGAAATTAAGACACGCAATAGGCATCTGAAGAATAAAAACTAAATTTGCCCACGGTCAAGACACTTCGTCAAGTTCGTTAATATGAAATGACCTTGTTTTAGTTGGTTTGAATAGGCGTTTCTGATGCTTAATTATTATGTAGTCTTCGCTATATTACACCTTAACAACATGGACTATAGTAGCGGCACGCTAGGATTTGACATTTGTGTTACATATATTTTTTTATTTTATTAAAATTTCATTACATACTATGACTTAACTACAAAAACTTCTGAAAGCAACTCGTATTTGGATATGGTCTAAGATTTGAATAAGTCGATTTTTACCTACATGATAACGGGGTGAAACATACTTCATAAAAGTTTAGTACATTAGAATATAAATTAAAAAATAGCTGTCCCAGCAAACTTCGTTCTACCCGTTCAGTTTGTATGGAAAAAAAATTTGTTATTCCTAGTTTTCTTTATTATTTTTTCTTATCTTTTAAACATTTCCTGGACTTGGACAAATAATTCAAAACCAAAATTAACCTAACCCGTTCAGCCGTTCTCGAGTTTTAATGAGACTAACGAACAGCAATTGATTGTTATGTTGATAGATTGTAGTCCTTAAGGGCTCATCTAAGAAAAAGAAATAGCTAAAGTTGGAACTCGGATGTTTAGCTATATTTAAATCAAAATTCATGAAAATCGGTGAAGTGGTTTAGACATAAAAGAGTAACAGACAAGCAGGCAGCCAGACAGTCTTTCGCATTTATATTAATATGGATTTAATACTTACAAACGTCGACCCCCTCCAAATAAAGTAGTAAGTGGTAAATAGCTAGACAGACGGTCTGTTTGTGAAGTTCTCTCTACAAAGGACGTGCTCAGCTCTCCAAATTGTACTAAATTATAGCAAACTCCTCCACCGCTTAATAAGCCAGTCAATACTCCCGTAATTGTGGCTAAAAGCTCCAAACATGTCGCGTGTCGGAACTAAAAAGTAGATACACAATTAAAAAAATGTTATCTAAATACTAATACGTGATGCTGAAACTTTGGAACCCATTTTACAAAAATTGCGCGGACGCAGGAGCATAAAATCTGGCACACTTGTAGTTTATGTGTAGGAGAAATTTTTCAATAATAATGCTTGTAAAGTACATTAAATCAATAAATAAAACATTTCCTACACAACCATGCATTTGACACACACAAACAGATATATTGATGATAACGATAAAAGATCACAGATGGCACACTAAAAAGTTTGGAAACAAAGTAATTAATTGGTCTTGAGAAATGAAGATGGCGTTCTTATCAACAAGATATTAAAATTTATTATGGAATTTCGACCAACGGGCGACCACTAGTAAAAAAATAAATAGCCCTCGACAAACTACACAAATTGATCTAACCATTCCTTTTTTTGTCTAACCTCAAAATAAACCTAAAAGGTACAACAGTAACTTTGAGTGAATTATAATTTTTTTTTAAATATCTTCAATTCACTTAATGTACGTATTCACTCTGCTACAATTTTCTTATTTGCATGAATTTAAGTTTTTTATATCACTATGTGTAAACAATATACAACAAGATTAATGAATATAAATAAATCTTTGAAGGATTCAATCGATTTCCTGTATCAAAAATATAGTATTATATATTATTTTTGTAATATTTACCTATTTGATTTCATGGTTTTGATTTTAAAAGTTAATAAATACTTACGATTTGAAAGTACGATAAGTTGACATTAGTGTCGAAATCAATCGATTTCCTGTAATAAAAAAAAATTGTTGTTACATAAAAAGTAAAAAAGGTATCTCGGAAGAGGTGGGCAGAGGCACAACTAATTTCCACGGGTAACAAGCCTATCGCCAACCTGGCACACATCTAATCCAATCCCGAGCAACATTTTTATTATTAGAAACTTGAAAAAACTATACCTACTTTGTTTTTGTTGCCTGACCCGGGAAACGAAACCGGGACTTCTCCAACACCAGGACCGCTAGACCACTGAGGCGTATCTGTTGTTATATGTATATTTTTTGTGATGTACGTTAGAAGTTGAGGTCCTCGATTCAAACCATATTTGACATGTTGGGACCTTAACCCAGTACTTAACCTTGTACATTTAAACGTTTATTTAAACAATTTAAAATTACATGAATTAAGTGAGAAAATCAACAAAACATAACATTTTTATTTGAATATCCAAAATTTAAAACATGACTAACTTCATGAAAGTTGAAAATTCGGAAACTTCTAATTTTAATTATCGAATTACTATTTAAATTATGCGCTTCGGCTATATTCGTCAAACTTCGGAAATCCGAATGTGTTCTAAGGATTTCTATATAGAGTTGTTATTAAGTACATAATTAATAATTTCGCTTAAATTTAGATTAGGTCAGCCAATTTAAAAATAGTATAAAGTGTAAAAAGAGTAAAAAGTGTAAAGCCGAAGCGCATAATTTAAATAGTTATATTGCACCTAGTTAAAATTCAGTAAAACTACAAAAACTGACTCCAATTACTGCATTAGGTACTACGTCGTATACATATATATTTTCAGATAATATCCTTTAAGGGGTACCTAGGCAGGGAGTATTGATTACGAAATGTTATAATACTTCCAGCGGGGTTATTCAGTATCTTTTTAGTGATGATCACTGGGTAAGGGGTAAATTAAATACCTATCTGTCAAATGACGTGTTTTGTATTCGCTATCTCCATTGTATTTCTGTTGGTCACAGGAGATAGTAAATATAAAACACGTCATTTGACAGCTATTTGATGTACACTTTACCCAGTGATCATCATTTGTTTGTTTTGCTTGCTGATGATACTACACTTCTCACCAAGAGCAAAAATAAAAACGATTTATTGGAAGAAATAAGTAAAACTTTGACTAAAGTGACAAAATGGTTAAATGAAAATAATCTAAAAATAAATCTTACGAAGACAAAATTAGTTGAATTTCAAACACATAATAGAGATACTAAAAAATTAGATGTTATTTTAAATAATACTGCTATTGAGAATGTAGATTGAAATCGGGGATTGCAGTGAAAATTCATCGCCAGGTCCAAATTTGGTGCTAACGGGACCGATTTAGATGTAAGATCTTTCCAATCTTATCATCAATATATATAAAAATGAATCACCAGTCATATTATTGCACCTAAGTTAAATATTATAAGTGAAAAGGAGTGTACTATTTTGTAAATTTTGGTGCATAATAAAGTGTATTCATTCATTTCGCGAGGTCATCGCATCACACCTGAACGAATGGATCAATTTTGCAAAATTTTTTTTCTTGTGTTATTTATTGTTACACGAAGGTTCTTATAAAGAGACAAACCAGGAAAATGTCAAGGAAAGTGGGCAAATAATGATTTACTTCTTACAATCTGTTAGTATATGTTAATATCAAGCTATACGAAGTTCGCCGGATCGGCTAGTATAAATAAAATTTAATGGTTTGTTTGGATGGTTTAACATATTATGACCTCCTCATTTTTAAAGAAAATACTAATATTTTTAAAACGTACATAACAATATTTTAGGCGAGTTGAACAAGAAACCTTTAAACTTCCAATTTTTGACAGTTTAAATGTTACAAAATATTTAAATTGGAAATGCACAAAAATGAAAAAAACATTTGAATTTGCTTTGAAAACTGTAAGAAACTCAATGGAGTTGTTTTTGAATTGTCACAGATTTTGTTAAAAAATTAAGTTTTTCATTTCATGGCTAAAAGTGCAGGCCTAAAGATATTGATATATAGGGTTACTTTTACCACCAGGTGAGACGATGGCTTGTTCGCTATTAATAAATAGTACTTTTTGTTAAAAGAACAATTTTTTTGTTCTAAAAAAATAACTTATTTAAAAACATAGCGTATGTTTTAAATACTTTTGCGTGTTGAAGTGTATCAGCTAGATTAAAACCGATTGTAATTAATAAATCACATCAAATTACTTTATAATAATCCACAATCAGCTACCCTTATGTAAAAGTTCCCCGTGTTGGCAAGGCAGCTCGTAGACGAAGAGGCTTACCATCACTAGCAGCGTAATATTTGACTAGCGGCAGAATTTCACAGTGACTCGACCGGATTCGTACCACCGCCTTATCTATTTCTGCCGCCATAACGTTATTGCTTTCCGTTGACGTATTCCAGTTCGATGTTAAGGCAGCCGGTAAACTTACTTTTGCTTGAGGCTTAACATCCCGGCTCCAGGTTGGCAACGCACCGTTACCGCCTTTGATGTCTTTAAGCAGCGTGAATTTCCATCAGAGAACCCGTTTGCTTGTTTGCCTTCCAATATCATAAAAAAAAACAAATTACACGAATTGAATCCAACTTCAATGTTTAAGTGAGTAAATGCTTATGTTATAAGTGCTAACTACTACATAGAAATATTTAATCTACAAATAAATATTCAATATAGATGTAGGTATGTTTATCATGCTAATTACCTTTCAGACTAATTCCTTTTTAACAATGCTTTCTTTTTAAAGCTAATTTTCACGTAAAAACGCATTTAGTCAATTGTCAATATTATTGTCAAAAAATTTAGGTTATCTTTACATAATATAATAAATCTGTAGAAGGGTCAATTCTGTACATTGAAAATATTAAAAAAATAAATAGCAGGGGGTGTTACTGGATCGATACCAAACCCAAATATGTGGTTAAAAAATTTTCTCTGTCTGTCTGTATGTTCAGGCATCACGTGAAAACTAACTGTTCGATTTCGATGAAACTCGGTATAATTATACGTTATTATCCTGGGCATAAAATAGGATACTTTTTAATCCTGGAAAAATACGTAAAAAAAAATCTTCATTTTTCAGTTTTAGACCGACTTCCGCGCGGACGTAGTCGCGGGCGGAAGCTAGTTGTAAATATTATTTGACGTGTTAACTGGGTTTTCAGAGGATGGAGATAATGACTGTATAAATTATAAAAAATACTTGCAGTCGATTATGAACGGGATTACAAACGATAACTGAACTCGTTGACGCTGAGCTTAGTTTCACTATACTCGGTTTTCAATATCTGTGAATTCGGTTTCGTGTCATAGTTCTAGTATCAAAAAAAGTCTGTCTTTGGAACAAATCAATATTAACTTTGTAACAATCTTATGATTTTGGCAGTAAAAGGTCTTACAGTCGTGAGAAGTCATTTAAATTTGTTTATTGGTCGTAATATTTATGAAGTTTCTATTTGAAAAATACCACATTGTTAAAGTCTCTTCAGTCTTAAATACTGACATCGTGATTTTGGCCTCGAATCACAAAAAAGCTGGGTATAGTACTACTATTTAAATTATGCGCTTCGGCTGTACACTTTTTACTCTTTTTACACTTTATACTTTTATTTTTAAATTTGCTGACCTATGTAATCTAAATTTAAGCGAAACGATTAGTTATGTAATAACAACTCTATTTAGATATCTTTAATACACATTCGGATTTCCGAAGCTTGTCGAATATAACCGAAGCACATAATTTAAATAGTAATACTATACATTTGTAAACGCGTTGAACTCATAGCAGAGGTTTGAGGGTTGTTATAAAGGGTTTTTAAACCACGATGGAAAAAGAGGGGTGTCATGTAATTAACATGTCAAACTGTGTGTATATGTGTTTTTTTTATTAAATGGCTCGTGGTTTTTATACCTTCATCGGCCTTTTGTGTCTCACCATAATTTTTTTACGACTATACGATTTCGAACCCGGTTTTTTTGTTTGAAAACAGATGCAATATTTCTTAGCTATATTACATAACAAAATAAACATAAAAAATATCTTCACGCCCATACCGACGAAGAGGTACAACCAGCGCACCCACGACTAGCCGAAGACACTAAGTCCCACAATGTGATAGGTGGCAAGCCTATCGCCAACTGACCACGGATTCAATCCCGGGCAACACTATTTGTTATTAGAAAATTTAAAATATACGTTCTCTCCTTTTTCTTTGTTGTCCGACCCAAGGATCGAACCTGGGACCTCAAGAAGTCAAGTCCGACGCCGGACCGTTAGACCACAGAGGCAATTTGATAAAAAATATCATTACGCAACTAGCGTACTAACGTTGATCAATTAAAACGGCATTCCTTGTAACACAAACACTTTAATAATTATCACCTACTAGTAATTATCCGCAGCTGCCCCCGCCTTTAATTTGCAGATCTCTCGCGGATCTTGTTTATATAAATATATAAAAGCATACAAAAAAGCTGACAGATTTACACCACTGAGGTCTAGAGTTCCGGTGATGGATTTGACTTCTTGAGGCGGGACCTCAAAAAGAACAACAAAAAGATAATGTATTTGTTAATTTTTCTGATGAAAACAAAGTTGCCCGGTATTGGATATGCGCCTGATTGGTAATAGGGCTTGCAATGTATCATTTTGGGCGGCTTAGGGCCAATATTAATAATCTATCTAGGATAAGCAATCGTGCTATTTTTAATCGGTTGGATACTGCTGTTATTTTTCAATAAGGACATTATATACATAAAATATGCAGCAACAAAACTCTAGAAGGCCCATCTTTATTTGTAGATAGGTTATTAATGAAAATTCATAGGGCATGAAGATATTTCTTTTAGATTTGTACTAGTGATTTGCAGGCTATTAACATCTGTGTTGTTGTTATCTCTTTCCTTATCTGCGAGCTGCCTTCTTCTTCGCTATCTTATAATTGAAGTATGGTATAATATAAATCGTATTCTAAGAGTATGTTACAGTATATTTAGGCCCATATCTCCGAAGAGATGTGCCGATATAAAACAGAGCATCTACGATTAGCCGAAAATAATTAGTTCTGCATTCCGCGCAAAACATGAATGTGCCTCGGTATAGATAAAATGATAAGGCTGGTTTCACAGATATTGAAAACTGAGTTTAGTAAAACTAAGCTGAGAGTCAACGAGTTCAATTTTCGGTTGTGATCCCTTTCAAAATCTACAGCAAGTATTCTTTTAAAATTGACAAAATTATTATCCCCATCCCCTGAAAACCTATTTAACACGGAAAATAGTATAATAAAATAATATTCACAACTAGCTTCCGCCCACGACTCCATCCGCGCGGATGTCGGTCTTCGCGTTATAAAACTGAAAAATTTAGATTTTTTTTCTAGGTATTTTTCCAGGATAAAACGTATCCCATTTTATGCCCAGGATAATAAGGTATAATTATACCAAGTTTCATCGAAATCTTGAACTTGAGCTTGAACATACAGACAGACTGACAAATTTTTTTTTAATCTCATATTTGGGTTTGGTATCGATCCAGTAACGCCCCTGCTATTTATTTTTTCAATATTTTCAATGTACAGAATTGACCCTTCTACAGATTTATTATACGTATAGATAACCTTAATTTCTTTAACATTATTGATACTCTTGACAGTTGACTAAACTCGCTAAGTTGATTGCTTTTGAATTCTACAGTGGAAACCAGCCTTAAAAAGAAAACATAATTGAAAAGAAATTAGTCTGAAAAGTAATTAGTATGATAAACATACATCTATATTGAATATTCATTTCTAGATTAGATATTTCTTTCTATGTATTAGTATTGTTAGCGCTCATAACACAAGCTTTTACTCACTTAAACATAGGATTAGGATTCAATTTGTGCAATTTGTTTTTTTTTTATTTAGTTATAGTAGTGGTCGCCCATTGGTCAAATTTCGACCATACTAAATTTTAATATCTTGTTGGTAAGAACGCCATCTTCATTTCTTAAGACCAACTACTTTGTTTCCAAACTTTTTAGTGAGCCACCTGTGATCTTTTATCGTTATCATCAATATATTTGATTGTGTGTGTCAAATGCATGTTAGTGTTGGTAATGTTTTATTTATTGATTTAATGTACTTAATAAGCATTATTCTTGGAAAATATTAGCGTTTTGCACTTCTCCTACACATAAACTATAGGTGTGCCAAATTTTATGCTCCTGCGTCCGCGCAATTTTCGTAAAATGTGTCCAAAGTTTTAGCATCACGTATTAATATATAGATTAACGATATTTATTAGTGACAATATAATTTCAGTATTCCACGTAAAAAAAAAATTGGCCGTATTTCATAATTATATAGGTAATTAAATTGAATTGTAGGTTAGTAGTTTATTAGAAGACTTAACTGATGACTTAGAACTTTATTTGCAACTCATTATAAACATTTTGTTCTACATAGACTTGTCATAACAGGAATTTTATTGACTTTTCTTAACAAAAGAAAGAAGAAAAGAATCTCCTCCTTTTAACTAGGTTCAAAGTAGGTTTGAACCTAGTTAGAAGGAGGAGATTCTCAATTCAACTTTACGTTATTTTTTGTATGTTTGTGAAGCGAGTACTGGAACAACATCCAACCGATTTTGATGTTTTTTTTTAAATAAATAGGTAATGATTTCGAATTAGTTCCACACAATAATTCCATATTTTGTTACGATCCGAATAGTGATTTTTGAGTTAAATTTAATAGTGTAGTCCTATTTATGCCAAACATTATTAAGTTATATATTATTATTAAAAAAAAAAACATTATTATTAACAAAAAAATACTTACTAGTCGGTTCAAAATAAAACATTTTTTTAGAAATAAAAAAAGAATCGCGATGTCGTACCTAATAAAATAGTTGAAATCGATTTTTGAGTTTTACTGATGGTAATAAAAAATACAAATGTATTATGTTATCTTGAAACTCTTAAAAAATCTTTAACATGTAAACCTAAAGGAAGACCAACAACAAACAATTACTTTGCAGACATTCAATTTAAAATATTTTATTACTATTAATCGTTTTTCTATAATCTTTTTGTTAACCACTACCGGTTAGTTTCAATCAACTATCTACAGTTAGAGATAGGCCTGCTGGAGTACTATTGATAAGCTATTTTTGTTAATCATTCAGAAATAATAGTAGTTGCTTGCAAAGTGATCTAGATAGGTTTATCTTATGCTAGATAGGTTATTACAATTGTTTGTATTTGTTTTCTGTCATTCGATATGTTTCGTCCGTCACAGTCATAGAAATAGGATACTTAGAGGTCAATGGTCACAGTAGAGTGATTGTCAATGCTTTTCGTGTGTTACTAGTTTTTTGTGTTACTTTTTAATTTTATAGCTATTGGTCTTTCATCTATAAGAAAAAAATGAATCGCTAAATGTGTTGGTAAGCGCATAACTCCCGAACGACGGGACCGATTTGGCTAATTCTTTTTTTATTGTGTTAATTATTATCATCAAGGAAATTGGGAAAAAGAATACTTTACTATTTCCCATACTGAACGGGTGAAACGAAGTTCGCCGGGACAGCTAGTGCCTAATAAATAAATAAATATTTTTAGCAAATAATACAAAAATGAATTGGTAAATATATTGGTAAGAACTTCCGAAAAACTGAACCGATTTGGCTAATTCTTTTTACAGACAGCTAGTTAACTATATAAATTAATATAAATAAAATAACATCGCTTTGCTAAACAAATATAATAATATTATTTATATTTACTCTTATCTGTTAACACAAAACTATCATTGAATGTGTACACATTATTGTACAGTAAGCAACTCAGAAATCTGACCCATTTGTAATACTTTGTAGTATTACTTAATACTACAAAGTATTGTAAATCTGGGTTGCTTACTGTAAAAAATAGTATGAAAATAAATTACGTATACCTAATGCGAATATACATGGGTTTAGATAGGTACCCGGGGAGATCTAGGCTGACTATCTAAGATTAGAGATAAAGCTACATTAGACAAATTACCAACGCTATTTTCCGATAGTTAATAAAAAAAATTCAGCAACAAAACTCTAGTAGGCTTATATCTCTATCTGTAATATAAATAATCATTAAGTTAATATAGATATTTCGATTGGATTTTATATCAGAGTGGTCTCAAAAGCCTTCGAAGAGTATGTTTATATGAAAATAGGTATGAATGTCTGTATAAATAGTGGCTCTTGGCACTCCGCTCTCCGCCTACCCCGTGAGGGACTTGGCGTAGCTTGTATATATGTATATAAAACAATATTATGATAAAAAAATATCAAGATAGTGTAAAAAGAACATTTTTCGGTTTTTACAACATTTTTCGGTTTTTTTTTTACTTCTACAACAAGTTATATTAAACAGAGATATAAATACAAGGCATTTAAATAATCTTTTATAAAAGAACATAAATTCGCTTTGCTAAAGTATTCCTTACATAATTAAATCATAAAATAAATATCCATACATACTCCTTATTTTTCCTTTTAAGTCCCATATTGTTTAATAAGAAACACTATAACTTTGCGAGTTTACATGAAACATACGAACAAATCGTCCACAGTCGTACTCTAGAATATAATAAATAAGACAAACATTGTGTGTAATATATATGATGTGCTCTCTTCATTAATCTGCACAGGCAATTAAACGAGATACGGCTAAGCAATGTTTGTATATGTTTTTGTACAAGTTATCATCAGATCGTTTTAACAATAAATGCATTATATACATTTATTGTTTAAATATGCGTAAAAACCCTAGAGGTTTGTCACCTATATTGCTTTTTTTGCTAAATATTGCTTTTGTAAATCCGATCTTTCGATATGTATCGAAACGTTTCGATATGTTTCGATATGTATCGAAAGATCGGATTTTTCATAGTTTCCGTGATGTTTTAATTTTAAAATTCATGAAACTGTTCTAAATCGTTTGGATATTTAAATACGATACTTTTGTATTTCTCGAGATGCTGAATTCCGAATGCTGAAGAAAAGATGATCAATTTGCTGAAAAATATGTATTAGTATTCTGAATATTACAAAATTAAAAAATTTACATATAGTTGCAAATAGTTTAATAATACTAATAGAATTAAAAAGAAAATCGAGATATTATGAATATTCGGAATATTAGAACACTTAAAAGTTATTTTGCTGAGTTATAATTCTAATAGAATTACAAAAAAATCAAAACGTTATGAATATACCGAATATTAAAACACCGAATAAGTATCTTATTATTGCAAATAGTTACCAGTTTTAATAGAATTACAAAAAAAATCGAGATGTTTTGAATATTTCGAATATAAAAACACTGAAAAGTTATTTTAGTGGGTTTCACAAAATATAGTTTTCTAATTAGAATATAATTGAAAATCCAGTCTAAAGTACTTAAAATTAATTAAATTTAAATTAAAGTCTTTAAAATTTGTTATAATTCATCTCAAGCACGTGCTAAAATTAAATATCATATGAGAATAAAAAGTTATGGCCATTATAAAATTCGAGTCTTATCTGCAATGACGAACTTTTTACGATTTTGTGGTATTACATAGAATTGTGTAGCTAAAGTACATAACTACCTTCGCAATCGATAAGAAAGGATTTAAAAATTACACCACATGAGGTAAATCTTCACTTCTCTCTTCCTATCTTACACTCTCTGTTCTTCTTCAAGGACAGGTAAATATTCAGTCCATAAAATGGTTAGACTTTTCGTCAATGAGAGACTAAAGGATATAGGTTCAAATTTCGTCTGAGGTGAAATATTATTTTGTTGATATTTGAGAAAGTCAGAAATATTGATAGTAATGACCATTAAAAAGAAGAACTCATTGAAGCCAGAATTTTAGTCAAGTAAAATGAAATGTTTGGAATGAGTACACAAATCCATCGTGTGTGCGATAGCAGTTTAGCTGCCATTTTAGACTACAGGCCCATGCCAAAAATATATGGGTCATATGAACCACCAGGTGACGTATATAGGACGATATAAGGACATTAAATAATAAGATTCAGCACTATGCCGTCACCTGTAAGCTGTCCAACTGAGTGCAGGTGAGAATTCAAAAGTGCAGGTAGAGTAAGTCCGTTGTGGTCCCTTATTTTTGTACGGCATATTTATCATTGGAGTAGAAGCTGTACTGAAACAGTATGAAACTGATGCCGTACAGAATCAAGTGGCCAAATTTAAATTTAATTAAAAAAATACCCGATTTCTGTCACACCATTTTGTACGGCCCTACACGCTTTCTTATTATTTGTTATGGTTCTATCGACGATAGTAAAAATAAGTGACCAAAACGGACTTACTCTACCTGCACTTTTGAATTCTCACCTGCACTCAGTTGGACAGCTTACAGGTGACGGCATAGTGCTGAATCTTATTATTTAATGCTCTTATATCGTCCGATATACATCACCTGGTGGTTCATATGACCCATCTATTTTTGGCATG
>NJDD01001881.1:235862-429839 GCA_002245505.1 Calephelis nemesis
TCTTTATTACAATATTTATGGCAAGACTAGGTATACACACATATTTTCATGCTAAGTCCTCCTGCAGGAGAAGGCAGAGAGTATTAAATAGCGAACGAAGTTACTGGTTAGTTATGATTAATATAACATATTATAACTCATTAATTCATGATATACTATCACTGGACTGATGACCTGGTCAAAGTCGCGGGGCGTCGCTGGTTACAAGCGGCTGGTGACCGTGACTTGTGGCGCTCTTAGGGGGAGGCCTATGTCCAGCAGTGGACGTCCTCTGGCTGATGATGATGATGATGCTATCACTAACCTTACACTTCCTCTAATATTATTAGTTTTAGAAAACCTGTAATTAACCTTACTATCTGTGTATCGAGTTGGTAATTATTGTTTGTAAACACTGTTGGTTTTTATAATAAAGAAAAAGTATCTTCACGCCTATATCCCCGAAGAAGCAGGCAGAGGCACAACCAGGGCAGCCACGACTAGCCGAAGACACTAAGTCCCACAATGTGATAAGTGGTAAGTCTATCGCCAACCGGGCAAATTTCCAATTCCGAGCAACATTTTTTTTTATTAGAAAATTGAAAAAAAAACAATTTTCTTTTTGTTGCTCGACCCGGGATTCGAACCCAGGATCTCATGCAGTCAATTCCAACAACTGAACCGCTAGATTATTATTGTAGATTTGTCATCGGCATAATCGAACAGTGGACATTTATTTTACAGATACAATTACACCAACAAGACAGGTAGAAATTGCACAATTTCTCGAAATGAAACATAAAAAACCCGAAATATAGAAGATAATCCCTTCAATGTAATACAAGTAATAAAGCTGTCATGAAGGAAATCACAACTCATGATGAGAAGCGGTAATGTTATATTAAGTAAACCAACCAAACAGACAAAGATAGCATTATCTATCGTACCCGTTTTATTATTAACAAAACGTCACAAACTCAGAAAAACTTGGATCACGCATCTTCACGCACATGTATTTTTCATGAGATACTGTATGGCAGTTATGACAAATTTCATTAAATCAGGCGTTACTTAGCGGAACTCCACTCACGCCCAGTATGTTCAGGATACGAGTCGTAGTTTTTGTACGAATAGTAAAAAAATCTAACTACGGTCGTTCGTTATCGTCTGTTAACTTGAAACATTTTGTGTAACTATGAGCAACGCTTCGTCATTTTTAGGAAAACTATCAGTGGTTATACTAACGGATTACGGCACAGATTACGGTTTGTTAATTATAGCAACCAAACTTCATAATTCATAATTCATTTATTGTTTGAATATAGGTACATAGTAAGTTGTTAACAAATTTAATCTGAACTCTATATTCTGCCTATAAGGCGTACAATTGTAAAATTAATACAAAACGAATAAACTAATTTACAGTCAATATTAATAATAAATTGATTTAATATAATCATACAAATTTACACTTACTTGAAATGATATTAAATTTTACCTATGTTCTAAATTAATTAATGTACACTCACAATTCAAAGTATTAATCTAAAATAAACTGTTTTAACAGATGTAGATTAAGGCCTTTATTTTGCTAATCCCGCGGAACCCGAACAACTGTTATTGCGGGAAATTTTTCAAGTAACCCTTTATGTGACAAACCGAATGAACAACCGTAATCTTTGTGATCTGGATGAATAGGACAGGTACGGTAGGGTACAGGTACAGGTATTTAACGAATTTAATAAACCTGTTCCAATGGAACAGGCCTAGTGCAACGAATTATGTACAATTGGAACTTGTGTTAATCTGATATCTATTTTGAGTTTATTGTTATGGAATTTCGTGCACATAAGTGTAATTAAAAAAATTGAATTTGTTGTAATTTATCCTGAACACTATATAACACTTTTCATTCTCCCGTTTTCGAAATGAGTCACATGTCTAAGTCCAAAACTGCGTGGAATACCCAAAACTGTACAACTGTTGGAGCAACAGATACGCAGTTTCCTACCAGGCAGCTCGTAAAAGGCGAGTATAAGCTTACCGTCAATAACACTGTGACATCTGATTAAATGGTAGAGATTCGCTGGGATTGATACCACCGCGACCTTCTTACATATTCCTTTCGCATTATTATCCGTGGTTCTCGTTGACGTGTCCCGGTTCGGAAGGTAAGGTAGCCGGTATACTCACTTTTGCTCGAGGCTTAACATCCCAACCTCGGTTTGGCAATGCACCATTAGCACTTTTGGTGTCTCTAGACGGCGTGAATTTCTTACCATCAGGAAAACTTGCTAGCTTGCCTTCCAATACGCTACTACGCTTCCAATATGCTACGAAGGTGCTGGTGAAAATACATGGCGGTGTAAACTCGTAGGTATTAAGGACTCAGTGGAGTTAACCTTGAATCTCGATTACATGTAAATTGGAAATTGGATAGTTTTTACGATTTTATAGAAGTTGTAGGACAAAAGTCGTTGCTTTTTATGTACTACTAGAACCGCCCTGGAAAGGTTATCCGTTAGTTACCAGTAACCCTGTATACAGCGTTCTGGAACCTGTTTCCTGCAACTCTTACGACCGACTTCACAGGCTCCTCTCTTAACCTATAATAGGACCCATCACAAAATATCCTAAGACGTGGAAAAAGACAACTTCTCAGCTCCTTCTCGTACCCTATCGTAGGACCCATCAAAAAATTTCCCAAGTCGTACAAAAACGACATTATGTAACGATTGTTAAATAAAAAAACTTATTTAGATTAAGATAATTTGTATAATTCAACTTAACGACATAGTAATAACATTAGGTACATAAAAAATTACAAAATTGTATTTGAGTAGTATTAGGCCATATTTTGTCCTTTACTCATCTTCCAATAATGGCCTTTGAGGTTGATCAGCTCTACATGTGTTCCACGTTCCACGATTTTACCTGCACAAATACCAATTATTTTAAACTAGAAATTGTCTATGAAATGACGCCCTCCACATGGTACAAAGTAGTTCAAGCGGAGCCTCCTTACGTCCCTTGGATTGGTAATAACACTACTTATATACTAGATTGCAATTTATTACTACTCCCAGACTTGGATCCGGTCATATTCTACTAAATCTATATTAATACGTGATGCCAAAACTTTGGTCCCATTATTACGAAAATAACGGACGGAGGACCATAAAATTAAGCACACTTATAGTTTATATGTAGCCTGTAGGAGAAGTGGAGGATGATAATATTTTTCAATAATAATGCTTATAAAGTACATTAAATCAATAAATAAAATATTACCCACACTACCATGCATTTGACACACACACACAAATATATTTATGATAACTATATAAGATCACAGATGGCACACTAAAAAGTTTGGAAACAAAGTAGTTGGTCTTGAAAAATGAAGATGGTGTTCTTATCAACAAGATATTAACATTTATTATGGTCGAATTTCGACCAACGGGCGACCACTAGTAGGTATAATGAAATAGTTGGATAGTATAATGAAATAGCATTACGAATACCAAAGACAAAATAATATTTAGTAATCTCTGCTAATACAAACCTTTATCTACAACGCAGATTAAATCAGAATCCTTAATTGTAGATAAGCGATGTGCTATGGTTATACAGGTTCTGCCTTTTGCTGCCTTTTCTAATGCTTCGGCCACCACCTAGAAAATAGGAAGAATTCGTTTGAATCAGCTTCACATTAGTCATACCCCCAAGACACAGTTTTTATTATAATATATATATAATATCATTATATTGGAAGGCAAACAAGTAGACGGATTTCCTGACGGTAAGAAATTCCCGTCGCCTAAAGACAACAAATGTGGTAATGGTGCGTTGAAAACCAGAGGCCGGGATGTTAGGCCTCGAGCAAAAGTAAGTTTACCGGCTACCTTACCCTCCGAACCGGAACACGTCATGACGTTATGGCGGCAGGCATAGGTGAGGCGGTGGTACCAATCCGTGTGAATCACTGCCAAACTCTACCACCTTGTCAGATGACACGGTGTTAGTGACGGCAAGCATATGCTCGCCTTTTACGAGCTGCCTGACACAGGAAGGCAGATGGTCTATTCTACAAAGGAGCCCGGACCAACACGGGGAAAAAGTTTATAAAAAGGCAACACTTGTATTTTTAAATTTTGTGTCAGTGAAATAAGTGACTAAAATGTAAAAATGGGGATTTTAAGAGGTTTCTCAGCATATCAATTTGTATAAATGTAAAAGAAAGTCATGTTAGTTACACTATTTATAACTCAAGAACGTCTGAATAGATTTAGTTGAAAAAGGATGTAAGTTAACTTAAAACCAGGAGACGGACACAGGATACTTTGTATTACGTCCGAATGCGAGGTGTTCAACGTGACCAAAGCCACATTAAACATACAAACAACTGCTGGCACGCCACTGAAAGGAGGACAGCGGAATACACATACAATCACGTCCTGATGTTTCTCCACTAGAAGATGCTGCATCCGCAACTTACACGGATGAGACACAAAGAATTTTGTATGAATGTGTGTGTCGGTGTAATTTGTATATATACTTCGGAATTATTTCAATAAATCAGATTAGAACCTTGGTTCTTGTCTCATTTACCATCCCCTCAAAGTGGCGAAGACACCTTCAAGTCCTTAATTGGTCAAGTGAGCCTGCTTGATCTGCTTTGAGTATATCACCACCTCCTTACCACCTATCCTACCCGTAGGGTTCCGTCTGCTACCGTAGGTCTATTGGTACAGACATCCCGCACTTATCTATATAAGTATATATTAAACCTTATGTTAGGGCTAGGGCTGGTAGGCATCTAGGGACTTAGGGACATAGGGTGCTAGGTCTTTAGGGTCTTCTGACATAGGGTATTCTGTTCCGTATCACCAACCCTCATGGTGGTCGGTTCACGAGGAATTTAGGAAAAATAACATTTTATTTTTCCCATGCAAACTAACGGGTGGAATGAAGTTCACTGAAAAAACGAATTATATTATAATAATCAATCTTTGAATAATATAACAATCAATACACATGCACTGTTTAATCTATACATTTAAAAGAAATTGGTGTTAGTTACACTATTTATAACTCAAGAACGGCTCAACCGATTAGGCTGAAAATTGGTGGAGAGGTAGCTTAAAACCAGGAGAAGGACATAGGATACATGTTATCCTGTTAGATTATGAAGAAACTGGGAAAAACAACGTTTTTGATTTTCTTCATACAAACTGAACGGGCGGAACAAAGTTCGCGGGAATAGTTAGTTTAATATATTTAGACCTAAATTAATAAAATTAGGACAAAGGTTTCGCTTTTACAGCGTCTTCATTCGTTTCAATTAGGTAATATAACCTTGAAGATGCTGTAAAAAGGAAATCGGTTGACTGATTTTGTTTATTTAGATTAAAATGCAAAGTTAAACACTGCAAGAGTATTCTTGTACTAATAATTGAAAAAGGTCAATGTAATAAAATATAAATTACCCTTTCGCTGTTTGTATCCAGTGCAGAAGTAGCCTCATCGAGCAGAAGTAGTCGAGGAGATCGAATCAGAGCCCTTGCGATACAAACTCGCTGCTTTTGACCACCGGACAGTTGAGCGCCGCTTGATCCGAGGTTTGTGTCGTAGCCCTGAAAGTTTTGTATTATAAAAAAATCCTATATTGAATTCAATATAGGATCTTAGATATTTAATTCACTTTCTTTTTAAATAAGAACTTTTTTATGTAATAGCTCAGCGAACAAGCACACGGGTCTCCAGCAGAAAGAAACAAACCTGGTCTATAGACATAACAGATGTCCATTACTGTCCTGCGGCCGGGATGTTAGTCCTATTGTGTAAGACTAACCCATACCCTACCCTCCGGACTGGAACATGAACGGGTCGTTATGATGACAGAAATAGATAGGTGGTGAAACCTGGTCTATAGACACCATAAATGGGACAGGTCCATTGTTGTCCTTCGGGCGGCGGGGATGTTAGTTCTATTGTGTAAGTCTACCGGTTACCCTACCCTCCAAAACGAAACATTACAGAGTAATTGTGGCGACAGGAAGAGGTAAGGCGGTGGATCTTTACCAGTGTAAGTTGCTGCACAGCACTCTACCACCAGTGGTCTTGTTAGTACTGACTTACATATTAACCAGTGCTCGCCTCTTATGAGCTACCTGGCAGGGAAGCAGATAGTCTAGCGAATCCGGAGTCGCTGTCCTGATATACGTTGTCCTGTTTTGGCTATGAACACTGATTTTTTATACGACCTTCACCTGACAACAATTAATACAACAAAAAGTAATTAACAAAATCGTTCCCTCCGTTCACGTTACAGTGACATGGAACAGAAAAGTTTAAAGATATGAAAAACCCTTCAGGTAGTAGAGTTTCTCAGCGACTCGCCTAGATTGGTACGACCACCTTAACTATTCCTGCCGCCGTTATGTCAGCGCTTGCCATTGACGTGTTACTTTTGCTTGGGGGCTAGCGTATCGGTCTCAGGTTGTCAACGCACCATTACCAACTTTGGTGTCCCTAGCAGCCTGAGTTTTTTACCATCAGGAAATACGTCTGCTTGTTTGCCTTTCAATATCATATATCATAACAAAATTAAATAGAATATATAGTATCTCAATGCCCGTATTCCTAAAGAGGTAGACAGAAGTACAACCAGGGTACCCGCGGCTAGCCGAAGACACTAAGTCCCTCAATGTGATAGGTGGCAAAGCAATCGTGGTAACGTTGTTTTTATTAGAAAATCTATGAATCAACTTTTGTAACGTCTCGATTTAGAAAGAAAAATGTGGGGATATAGAAACAGTTTATTTTGTGTGTAAGAAGTAGGATTGTGTTATAACAGAGAAATTACGAAACCTGTTCCTGTTACTGTTCCAGTCAAGCAACAGTTCCAAAAACCTGTTCCAATGGAATATACCTTGATAATGCAACATCCCGAATGTTTACGCAAACAATAGACAAAAACACCAATTTATCCACCAATGTCTGTTTTTAGTCGATTTATATTACATTTTTGAATTTCGTGTACCTTTGAAATAATTAAAATAAAGTAATTTAGACCTGGCAAATATTTAAACAGTGAATTACTATAAATTACCTTTTTTTAACTATAACGTGTTACAATTTTTACACATGAACCCAATGCTATGCGTGGAATATATCGATAGAGTTTTGCTGACCGGTGCGAGGTAAATTAAGCGATTTAATTAGCGAGGATAGCACATCTCTGGTGGAAACGCAGCCTAAAACCTGTTTCATATAACTGTTCCGACAGTTCCGTATATTCCACCCCTAATAAGGAGTTAGGGAACTACTGAAATCACTATTATCTTTTCTTAATGTGTCACTTTGCATACTGAGAGATAAGAGCATAAGTAAGATTCCGAGAAAATTATATAATCTGTTAATGTTTAAAAAGCCTTATTAAGATCACTCGCTGATAAGATGTTTAATTTTAGCAATTTTCCTTGTGTATATAATAATTACATATATAAATGATTGTATATGAATGTGTGTTTATAATTATGTATAATACTTTTTTATTGAATCAGGCGTTACTTTGCGGAAATCCATTGTAACAGATGTAAAATAAGCCTTTATTTTGCTAATTCCGCGTAAGCAGTGTAACTGTTGTGGCAAATAATGCTCCAAACGACACAGAGTGTGACAAGCCTAACTGACGTTCCCACCACCCACCTCCGCGACCAGAACACAAATATAGGAACTTACTTAATAATTTATAAATTTGTAATGTACCTTGACGACTTTAGTGTCGATTGAGTTGGGTCATAGTAAAAATTCTATGTGGTCATCTGGGAATTACGACCTACCTATTCAAAAAAAATTCAATTCGGCAATTAAATTGGTAACTAATGATTACTATTAAGGTCTGGCACTCAATACTCTCTGCCTAAACCGCAAGGGTCAGCGTGAACATATGTATATATGTATGTATGCAGGCAATAATGACAAAAAATCTTGTGAAACCAATTTGTGAATCTTGTGAAAACGCTCGGACGGTATTTTTTTTATCATAAAATTGAGATGTAAGCTATCCTATCTCTCAAGTTGGATCGAACTGCACATAGTGTGCGAATTTTATTATAATCGATTAAGTGGTTTAGGAGTAAATTGAGGGCAAACATTGTGACACGAGATTTATATATATTAAGATAAAAGCACAAGGAAATTGTGTTTTGTGCTTAATTTACGCTTTACGGATACCTTTGGTAATGAGACGATGAAGCTATGTATGTTGGCAGCCTTGGCAGCGGCGACGATCTCGTGCATGGTGACCTTCCTGGTGTTGTCCCCGTAGGCGATGTTCTCGGCGATGGTGCGGTCGAACAGCACCGGCTCCTGCTGTACCACGCCCAGTTGACGACGCAGGCGGGGGAGAGTCATAGAGATCCGGGTGTCACGACCATCTAGCTCCTGAAAACCGTAAGTATCAGATAAACCGAAACCAAAACCCGAACCTTTGGCCTTGCCGTCAGTTTAAGCCAAAACCGAAGCCGCAACTATTATCTATTTCTTAGTAAGTAAAAGTATCTATGAAATGAATATCAGCTAAATAAATACAAAGACAAGTATCGTTTAGGAGTTTAGGAACATAGGAGTTTAGGCACGTCCGAAAATTGTTTTTTTGGGCAAAAACCGAAACTGAAATTAAATCGAAAGTAAAAGTTTTTGATTGGTTCGGTTTTGAAGTCTAGTTGTTTTGAAGTTGCACAGTTGTTAGAAAGAACTAAATCGTAGATTAAAATTAATTTTCATATCAGAAACTAGCAATAACTGTCACCAATTCCGTTCATTAGAAATTTGTCCAGATTGTTTGGATTTCTTCACAGAAAAAAAAAGATATATATATGTAAAGATTTCAGTTTAATTTGGTTAATGAGTAACTTTTAGTCTCGTATATATGCTTAACTTTTGTACTTATATATTTTCTGTAGCTATATGAAAGTATTCAACTGTTGCGTTTTTGGTATGCTGCTCTTAAAATATAGTATATATGTGGAAAATAATATATACATGGAAAATGTATTTATGATGCACAACACAATTTCTCAAAAAGATGTTATTTTGCGTATTTAATTTATCATTCGGTAAAGGATCACAATCTGTACCTGTAATAAAATTTTAAAAGAAGTGCTACGTTGATTGAAGATATTTAAAAATATAGATGCAGACAACTGAATATGAGGTGAAATAACTATTGCAGAACACATTTTTAACAATTATCTGTCTGTATTTCTGTATGTTTGTCTGGTTAACGCTGAATCTTCTGCACCCATAGTAACGAAATTTTATTGATCGGTAGGTACTTTATGTTCCAAGGAATGTTACATCGTACTTTTATTCCGTTCACGAATAGGGTTCCTGTAGGAGATGGGTAAAAGCCAAAATGTACGTTTACGCATAGTTCTGTTTTAATCTTTATTTTTTGACGTGACAACGTCTTATAATTCGATGGAGCCGGTTACCTCGCTCTGAGGCGTTCCATTAAAGGCTTGAAGTGCAAGTGAGAGCGCGAAACGAGCGACAAAGAGGCACAATCGGCCTCTGTTCTTATGATGATGTCACTTTCAACGATCGTCGGTAAATTTCTCCAACTTTACAGACAACCGCTTTTTTATTTTCTAGTAGGTATTTGCTTTACATATTATAGGTAATGTAATTTTTCCAAGTCACGGGTTTTGTAGTTTATAAATTACTAAGATTACAACTGTGTGACAAAATAACTTCAAATCTGTAATGTAGAGAAACAGTAAAGTACGGGTCATCTTACATATACATACATATATTCACGCCAAGTTGTCTTCATGAGAGGCAGAGAGTATTAATAGTAGGTATTATTGAGAAAGAGACGCACCACGGAAAGTTTTCATTATTTATTAAAATATCTTATGAAGCGAATTTTTAAATTAGTTAATATCTTCTTTTAAGCTTAACTTGATTAGATAAAACTTTATTGTTTTATTATCACATTGAGATACTCTTAACAAAGTGATTTTAATTACAACAGACATAGCGCTTGGCTGGACCTACGTCACAGATGAATTAATAGAACTAACCTATAGAAGACTTAAGAGACAACGCAAGCAAACTTGAATCCTAAGATACTTAAATCCTAAGAGACTTTTGGAGAAGAAGTACCAGCTCCTTCCTTTTACCCGCATTCAACGAGAGCAACTTGAATTGTCAATTACCAATCGGCTTGATTCCTTGGCGTTGCGTAGAATGTTGAGTATTTTCTACCACATTATGAGCAATGATCTGAGAAGTTGTTTGTTTTAATTCCAGCCGCTGATTTCTACCTTAATCGCATCAGAGTTTAAAGTATCATGCCCATTATCTAGGTGCGTGGCGATCTACAATTGTGCGATTCTGAAGATATTTCTTACCCCGCATAACACCTTTGTTTAATCGGTTACCGAGGGCGGTAATCCCAAACGTATATGACTTAGGAACCTTCAAGAAAAGAGCGTACTCATTAAGTTCGGCAACGCATCTGTACTCCATCGGATGTCCGTGGGCGGCGGTGATCACTTTCCATCAGGTGACCGACTTGCTCGTTTGCCTCCTCTTGTATAAAAAACCTAAGGAACGCTATTATTGCGCTAATAGAAACCAGATTTACTGTTCCATCCCTTTAGAAAAGCGAGGATAGGTTTGTCAATATGTGCAAGTAAATGACTTTTTTCTTAGGTGCCTTGCAAAAAAAGAAGTGGATGGTTTATAAGGAACCTTAAGGGTCCATGTATGCTAAAATACGTCAGCAGTATAATGTTTTTTTTCATACAAAGCAATCATGCATCTTGGTGACAAAAATATACAAGGTTAACATGAATATGCGTTATAAGACTAGTGTTTCCAAAACACAATTCATTTCACTTTGCTCGATAGAAAAAAATCAAAAAGTTAACCCTTTTTTGAAAGCAAAACCCAACTGTCTACTACTAACAATTATGAAAATATCGACACCAGATTTAACATAAAAATAGATAAGTACTATACCTAAAAGATAAGTGTTTCAGATTTTATTTTTTTTTTAAATTACTTTCATAGTGTCAAAAATAGTGATTTGTCGCTTAAGACGTTTACTATAGAGCGCAATATTTCATAGTAATCATGGAACGGGGGAGTGCGGCGATTGGCTCTTCTGGCTGACTAAGTATGGGGCCTTAAGACGAGTCTAACAAGTTCTAACTCGATGGGTTCACCAGTAGGCGTTCCAGGGTAACGTCTCCTATCTTCCAGCTCCATTATTAGATCTGCTCAGTTGTATCAACAATTGTAAGTGTTTTAACTGTTACTTCCCCCCTGTGGAGATGGAGAAACCACCTTCGAAAAAAGGACTAATTTTGACTGAATAATCACGTAACAAAAAAAATGCAGTCAAAGGGAGAACCATCTTTTTCGGAGTCGTTTCAAAACCGTTTTAGCGGTAAGCTGAGATAGTCGTTTTGACACTTTACATTAGGGACGTGAATGCCAAATCACAATAAAAAAAAACAAATGCGAGTCTAATTTAAATGTGTTTGTATTTTTAGTAGACAATCACCTCTATAGCATTCTTCCGTGTGACATATTTAAAAAAAACAACTTACAATATTTCCCGAATCAGGGTCATAAAATCTCTGCATTAGTTGTAAGACAGTTGATTTGCCGCAGCCAGATGCTCCCACCAAAGCCACTGTCTTGCCAGCTTCCACTTTCAAGTCTATACCCTTCAGCACTCGTTGGTCCGGTCTGGTGGGATAGCTAAATTCAACGTCCTTGATGTTAAAGTTACCAGTCGCCATCTGTAATATTTTTTTAAATAATGTCAAATGTCAACAAAGCAATAGGCAACCATATATATAATACTCGTATAACATATAATTAAGCGCAGTAAAACGTAAAACTACAAAAACCGACTCCAACTATTAATCATTCTTTTTTCGAAAGACAGCTAACAATTTCTAAATGGTTCCACAAAAACTTTATCAACATCCTAAATATTTTTATATATATAATTGTTGTGTTCGTGTGTTTGTCACTGAACTCCATGTAGACGACTGGGCCGATGTTGATGAAACTTTTTCTGTGTGTTTAAGGGGATTCGAGAATCATCTTTTGACACATATTATGTTAAAATATAATTTTCATTTCATGTAGAAAAATGAAAAAAAAAACACATTTTGAACTGCCCGACCCGAAATCGTACAGGTGACCTCATGTGGTCAACACTGGACCACTAAACCGCAGAGATGATGTGACTATTTCATTTTCAAATAAAGTAAATCTTATAAGCCGTTTTTTTATAAGCCGTATCTTATCTAATTGTAGTCTTGGTATACCGTATTTCCTTATCCTTATTTACATATAGCTTGATTACTTGCTAAGACATGTTAACTTCCCATGTGACATTTTTTTATTTCCTTCGCGTTTGCACGCGTTCACGAAGTAGATTTTAAAACCTGCTTCTCTGCCAGGCAGGTAGGCTTCTCTTATGATTCGAGCACAGGTTATAATATGGGTCATTACCAAACAGACCATTGATGGTAGAGTGCTGTACAGCTACAAGGGTAAGGATCCACCGCCTTACCTATTCCTGTCGCCATAATGACTCTGTCATGTTTCGGTATGGACGGTAGGGTAGCCGGTAAACTTGGACAATTGGCCTAACAGAACAGCGACGCAACTACTGCTGTGGTCTCTATAGGCTGCGGTTATCTCTTGCTATCTGGGGAGCCTAATGCTTGTTCGCTGTCTTTTGCTATTTTTTTATTCCTGTCGCCATAAAGACAATGTAATGTTCCTGTCTGGAAGTTAATATAGACGGTATATTTGCACATCAGGTCTACATCCTGGTCACAGGTTGGCAACGTATCTTTAATGCTTGTGGTGTATAAACCACGGTTGACTTATACCGTCAGGATAGCCATAAGCTTGCCCACTATGTTGTGGAACAATGGAAACAACCATGAATATACTTCAAATATTTTTTACACATGAAAAAGTATAATTAATAGTTTTTACAAACTTACGAAGTCTTTTCTATCCCTCACTCCTGGTTCTGTTCTGATTTTAGGTTCTCTGTTGATGACTGATAAAATCCTGGCTCCACAAGCTTTTGCTGAATTGAAGCTGGGCGCATAGACCAGCGACTGTCCTAACATGTAAGCTCCGTACATTAAAGCTTCTGTTACCCTAAAATGAAATAAGATAATAAAAGGTTGTCTTCACGACCGTATCCCCGAAAACTAAGGGAGAGGCACAACCAGAGCACTCACGACTAGCCGAAGATACCAAACATCACAATCTGATAGGTGGCAAGTCTATCACCAAACCGGGGAAATTAGCAATCCCGGGAAAAGATGTTTCCATATAAAATTTAAAAACAGGTTTTCTTTTTGCTATCCAAACCGAGGATCGAACCCAGAAGCTGAAGTCAAGTTCAACACTGCCAGACCGCTAGACGACAGTGGTGACATTGCGAAATTAAGGCTATTATTAGGCTACTAATATACGCTGTCAGGCGAATTTTGTACCGCCCGCCTGTCAGATCCAACTAAGTTTCCAACTATCCAGGGACCCACGGAAAAGTATATACTATTTTAAACCAGATCGGTACAGTTGTTTAGGAGTTAAATGACAAACACATGCACAATCGAATTACTTCGATTAAGATGTAAATATGCAAATACATCTTTATGCTAAGTTCCTGCGGCACGAAATTCAACAATAATGAAAAAACTTAAAAACCAAGTTTTCTCTTGATGGTAAGATTTCTTCCATTTTCCGTGATGTTTTTTTTTTCTTTAAAACAGACTTTAGTATATTATTACTTACAGCATAACAATTTTATAATCAAGTCCATCGTACGCGATGAGTACAGCACCATAGACAGTAGCAGCACAGTATGATAAAAATGGAACATAAACTCCAAGCCCCAACACCAGACCCCGCCATTTTGTTTTTTTAGTGACAGCAGCACATGCTTCTACTAATGCATCTTTGAATTTTTTAAGGAAAATCGCTTCAACTCCTGAAAAGAACGGTTTTATGTTGGACTTTTTTATTTATCATTAAAAAATATATGTCTTTATTTTTATATAGACATTTTTATGTTTATGACTCTTTGTATCATTCATTCAAAAATACACGCCTTTATTTTTGGATAAACATTTTTTAATACTATCACATTTTTAAAAAAAGCTTACTATAATGAAACGGACATAAACAGGATATATTTGAGAGTTGATACTTTGGTCTCTGTGGTCCTCTAGCGGTTCAGTTGTTGGACTTGATTGCATGAGGTCCTGGGTTCGAATCCCGGGTCGGGCAACAAAAGAAAATAGGGTTTTTCCAATTTTCTAAACAAAAAAAATTTGCTCGGGATCGGATATATGCCCGGTTGGTGATAGGCTTACAACCTATCATATTGTGGGACTTAGTATCTTCGGCTAGTCGTGGGTACCCTGGTTGTGCCTCTGACTACCACTTCGGGGATATCGGCGTGAAGATACTCGATACTTTGGATAAATAACTTTTGTTTGTTTTGATATGGTTTGGTTTTCCTGTTTTTGTTTTATCTCTTAAGTTTTAATGGGATTATAACCATAAATTGAAAAAATTCTGGTTTAGTTTTCTTTCACTGGTTTTGAATATGGTATCATTAAACATTAGAATGGTTTCAATACTTGAATGTAATTTATCGATAAACTCAGGTTCCGGTGAGGGGCTTCTTATGTCTGACTATCCACCAGGGAACCGTTATCCGGTTACTGACCAGTTACCAGGCAGAGGATCTATACATTGTGATCTTCTTTATCTTATTTACAGTTACCTAATTGTGACAAAAGTTCTTTGATGTATGTTTGATTTTTTGGAATGAAATAAAAAATGTTCAATAACACCCGACAAAACCTTATCTCGATTATGTCAGCTTTTAAACGAAAATTCTCACCGAAATCGATCCATCCATTTAGGAATAATGTCACAGATACTCACACAAACACACACACATACACAATCAGACAGGCTTCAAACTTGTTCGTTTATGTTATGTATAATATTATAATATCTAATGTTAGAGATTTAAAAACTATTATTGCCACATTTAAATTCCTATTTCCATTAGTTTTGAACTCATTGAAAGGATAACGACTACAACATTTTTTAATCTTTTGTAACAACGTCCTGAAGGCTAAAAAAAATCTTGATATTACAGGAAAATCGTGACAATGAAATTGTGTCACGTACAAACTATAAACTTAAACGGCTAATAAAAGTAACCAATATATATTCTTCTTTAGCATGCCAGCTATGCTAAAGAAACAAGAAAAGTACCATTACCTAAACTTTGTACTGTTTTAATGCTGACGACGGCTTCTGTTGCAATTGCAGTAGCAGACTCCATAGCTGCTCGTTCATCGGATTGGGATTTCTGAGAAATTATTCCTTCTAGCCAGATACTTCCGACCATCTGTTGGATAATATTATGGTATTAAATCTCTCTCTCTCGCTGACGAAGAAAGAATAACTAAGATCACACTTTATTTATGGTAAATCCGTATGATCTGAAAATCTAAGTTTTTTTTAGTAAATAAATTAACACAAATTTAATCTAACCCTAAATCAAGCAAACTATATACTTGAACTAGAAAATAATACTAATAGAAATACATAAATAGATACCAGAGTAAATTTAATAAAAATATTTAAGTTACTCAATTGTAACAGTCGAGTAATGTTTTTTTTTATCGTATTCAGGATAATTTAATACTTTTGTGAATTCCCAGTAAATCTATTTATTATTTTATTTGTAACATGGAAGTGAACGCTATCGTTCATTGTAAAATATATCAATTTAAGTCCACCCAGATATCATCACCTTTTCCGGCCGATATAGAATCAGGATAATTAAGATACCAATAGAACTTAAGTTTAGAGACACTAAGTAAAAGTTGATGGACTTATACTTAGAGACTGTAGCTTAGAAGATTAAGAGAAATTAGAATTACTCATTAGTCTATAGACTAGATTGTAATGTCGAAGAAGATGCTCAGTAGAGCTTCTTATGGAGAAAAAAAAATATAGAATCAGGGAGGCCACAATTTAAAAGACTTCGATCTATTATCATCAAAAAATTCGTAGCACTGTTGAATATAAAAAATGTTTTAGGTTTTATAACTTTACTATTATAAGAAAATGAAAAGAAAACATTTGTCAACACACAACTACCACGTTAAAAAATATCTTGTCGTTGCGACATTTGATTTAAAATATTAAAAAATGTGTCCTAACTTTAAACAACCCAGTTTACTATAATTCCTAAAATATGTACTAAATTTATAATAAAATATGTTATAGATAAGAGCAGTCAGAGTTAGTAGGTACTCGTAATACATATAATAATATATAGTATTCACTATTTAATAAGTGAGTGTTATTGAACTTTAAATAGGGATACATGTTTGATATAGAATAAATACGAATATTATAGCTAAAGTCAGTTTGTGTGTTAGGCTTTCATAGATAAACGACTATACCAATTTTGATGAAATTCGTTGTGCCAATGATAAAGACCCAAGAAAGATTGATATGTTCAAACATTTTTTTCGAAAATCAGCCCCAAATGACTACGAGATGAGTTTGTTTAAAAATCTTTACCACGCTGACGGAATCGCGGGATTACAGCTACTATGGGAATTTATTTATTAAATTTATATTATTTATAAAAAATATTGATTTTTAACAAGCTTAACAAGTACCATCTTACATCTAGTTGTACAAAAAGATTTAATCCGCCATTTTGAATTAACAATAGCACTGATTGTGTCAAAAGTTGTGACAAAAATATCTAATAAATAAGTACACACAAACATAAACAACAACATTTTTATAGTAATATAAATGTATTACAATTTCATTAATCGTGGTTGCCGAGGAGTTTGTTTCGTCGTTTTTTCTCCTGCCTAACGAGGTATTGAAACGTTAATAATTTACGGTAGATAGGATTAAATTTATTCACATCACAAACTATTAACAATTTAAAGTGCAATGAATATAAAAAAAAAAATAATATTGAAATAAACGCACTTATTTTTTTTATTTATTGAAATATTTGCATAACATTTTGTCGTAGAACATGTTAAAATTCTTAAATAATTTTAGTAACAACTTTTTAAACACACGTAAAATTAGTACAGAGTTTTTAATTAAATCTATAATATAAAAATGAATCGCTAAATGTGTTGGTAAGCGCATAACTTCCGAACGACGGGACCGATTTGGCTAATTCTTTTTTATTGTATTTGTTACTACGAGGAGAAGGTTCTTATGAAAAGAAATGCCGGGAAAGTTGCAGGGAAAATAGGAAAAATATTACTTCATTATTTTCCACACTGAACGGGTGAAACGAAGTTCGCCGGAGCAGCTAGTTTCATAAAAAATAAAAACATTTTTTGTTGAGACATCATTACTAGGTACTTACCAGCGGCAAAAATGCAGTTCCCACTAGCGTCAGTTTCCAGTTGTAACTTATAGCCATGAGGAAGCCTACGACCACAGAGCTGGTGCCCTGCAGTATCAACCCCACCCTCAGTCCCGTAGCTCCTTGTATCTCGGCAGCATCCCCGCTAAGTCTCGCACACAGCGCACCGACTGTGTTAGATTGTTTATCAAAATAACCGATCTCCTGAAAATGTAATGTTAGCATTTATATCACTTATACCAGATGGGGGCAAATTACGGCCCGCGGGCCGGATCCGGCCCTTGAGAGGTTTAAATCCGGCCCGCCGAGGGCTTTTTTTAGAAAAAATATGAACCTCCTTAAAAAATAATGGTCGAAATGTTAAAAGACTATTGAAATTTGAAAAACAATTAATATCGAATCTGAATCGATATTGCATATTGTGTTTGTTATGTTGAGACTACATAAATAAATTTTATTTTAATAAAGGATTGTCAAATAATAAAAAAAATGCCTATGTTATCTTTATACAACGTTTTATAATGTAACATTTACTGCTATTTTTAGGTGTCTTTATAAACCGGCCCGCCTCAAGATAAATTATAATTTACTGGCCCGCCAATAGTTTTTTTTTAATTTACCGGCCCGCAGTCAAAAGAATTTGCCCACCCCTGATCTGTACTCATAAAATAACGTGTCCTGTCAGCGGTCCGGTGTTAGACTTGACTTTATGAAATCCCCGGTTCGATTTCCGGATCGTTCAATAAAAAAAGTGTTTTCACTGAAGTGTTTTCTTATAAAAACAATTTTGCATGGAATTGAGTGCCCGATTAGCGATTGAGCTGCCACCTATCACATTGTGGGACTTAGTGTTTTCGGCTTAGTTAGTTAGTTGTGGGTGCGCTGGTGCCTTCACTTCTAGTTTTGTTCCTCTTCGGGGTTATGGAAGTGAAGAAATTTTTTTCACTTAATTAATTTATTTAGCAGTATTATTTTATGCAAATTTCTTGCAAATGAAAATCAACACTTTATATTGCATTGTTAGTACTTCCACAAGCATACTCGTATAATTAGCTTAGAATAAGATAAGTTTGTGTGTTTTGCCTATAAATATTTATTTTATTTTAGCATAAACAACTATGATTATGTAGCTTTCTGTTATTATTTGAGATAATCAATTTTAAACAAAAAAAATGCATAAATAGACTGTATTTAGTTTGATAACAGAAGGGTTAATGTAACCGCATAACTCCTCAGACCAACCACGAATTGTATCAACATCTTACTGGTAGTTTCAAGTTATACTTACTTAATAATACACAAGTTTATGTTTTTTTTATACTAGCAGTCCAGACAAATTTATTGTACATTTAGACAGTCCTTTTTACACTATGTATTAAAGAAAACCGCATCAAAATCCATTGCGTAGTTTTAAAGATCTAAGCATACATAGGGACAGATAAAAGATATGGATTTTTTTCTATACAAATAAATCAAAAAATTAACTAACTAAAAATCAAAAAGTAAACTACAAATAAATAAATCAAAATTTATTTACCAATATTGGGTCAATATAATAGATAACATTTGACACTTCATTCCAATTCTACACCATGACTTTGCAGAGTATGATGTCTTTGTACAAAACTTGTAGGAATATTCGGTTAACCTTTTTATTTTAAAAAACAATATTTAAAAATTATCTTTAAGCCCATATCCCTGAAGTGGTAGGCAGAGGCACCCACGAGCCGAGGACACTAAGTCCCACAATGTGATAGGTGGCAGCCTATCGCCAAACCGGGTACACATTCAAACCCGAGCAACATTTTTTTAGTAGGCAGAGGTACTACCGAAGGAGTAGGCAAAGGCACAACCTGAGACAAGTGGTAATCCTAGGCAACGTTCGTTTAATTACAAAATTGAAAATATGCATTTTTCGATCGACCCATTACCTCAAGAAGTCAAGTCCGTCGTCGGACCGCTAAGCCACAGAGGCGATAACTAATTATTTATATAGATAGATTATTATTCAGGTCTGTAAAAATAGACGTAAAGAAAGAAAGAGAGAGCATAAACTTACCTGTCTGAGCAATCCTGAGAAGTATTGTTGACGTAAACGAGTAGTCATCTTCAGTCCAGCGTTAGTGAATGCGGTGCTTTGTAAGCACATAGAGAGGCCAGCAACTGCTGCTACCACCAGAAACATGCCAGAATAGAAATCAGCCAGGTATATGATTCTATTGCGATCCGTCAACGCAAAGATCTGAAAAAAAAAGAAACTTGTAAGTCGCAATGAGGATGAAAAATATATGACAATCAAACCTATCAGAAAAAGCTAGACAGCTCGTCTAGGTTTTGTCCTAAGAGCAAAGGTTAAACGGGTCTTTACAAACAAGACCACTAGTAATAGAGGACCATGCTACTTGCCTAGGAAGGGATCTACCACCTCACCTATTCCGGCCCGTAGATTTGCACAATAAACCTTACACCCAAGCCACAAGATAGCATACTAGCTGTCCCCGTTCTGTTTGTATGGTAAAACTTAAAATGTTGTTGTTTCTAGTTTCCTCGCAATTTTTCCTTATTTCTTACATTTTATACCTTTCCTGGATTTCGGAAAACATTTCAAGACCAAAACTAGCAAAATCATATAAACTGAAAATGAAACAAAATCATATATACATATAAACCTTTCTCTTCAATCACTTTATATATTAAAAAAACCGCACCAAAATCCGTTGCGTAGTTTTAAAGATTTAAGCATACAAAGGGACATAGAGACTTTGTTTTATACTATGTAGTGACTCTCTTTTTAAAAATATTATAATATATAATATGGATGTAGATACCCAGGGAGACCAAGGCTGACATTTTACGATCAGATCACTCGGATTTTATCCGGGGGTGGTGTCAAGAGTCTCCGAAACCGGAGTGTTTGTATGAAAAGGGTAATGAAGGAAACAAGACAGGTTTGTCAGGATCGTGAGTTCTGGCACTCGATACTCTCTGCCTACCCCGTCAGGGACTTGGCGTGAAGATATGTATGTATGTATAATAATATAGGACGCCTTACCCATCCGACCAACGGTGACGAGGTCAGACATTTGTGTGGTGAACATTTGGATGTCTACGTTTCCGGGTAGCTGGGTGGTTATTCAATTTATTCTGGTATATGTATAAGTATTTCTAGTATTAGTACCGTTGACCCATGACACATGTATATAATTTCCTTGCTTTGGGATTAAATGAAATTTTTATTGTAATTTGTCCAGGGATATATTTTATTTGTTTATCTTTGGTATTTAAAGGGTATAAATGTATTTTGCGGCAGTAACAATCGTAACGTTCGTATCTTAAAAAACTATAGCATTATCGGCGTTTGGATGTGAAAACCTCATTGCCAGGCATATTGGTGATTGAGGTTAGTGGATTGTTTCACTACATACCTACATGTATTGCAGAGTGAAGCTTCCTGACATAGGCATATTTGTCTAAAATGAGTCTGCAATCATTTTATTGTATTATGAAGCCGCCTCAGTGAGTAACCCATTATTGGTTTTTTATACTAAAGTATGTATCTTCATGCCAAATTCCTTACGTGGTACGCACGAGTATAAAGTTTCATTAGTACAGTTGATATGTCCTAAGAAGTAAAATGCTGTGCAGCCACTGGCCTGGATTAGTACTTATTGTTTTTTTCCTGCCACAAAAGCGTGCACTACTCGCCATTGTCGTGGTACATATTTGCGTTAAGGACCAAGGTAGCCGGTGGATTATCACACTTTTTTTAAGACATTGGAAGGCAAACAAGCAGACGGATTTCCGGATGGTAAGAAATTACCGCCGCCTAGAGACACCAAAGGTGGTAATGGTGCGTTGCCAACCAGAGGCCGGGATGTTTGGCCTCGAGCAAAAGTAAGTTTACCGGCTACCTTACCCTCCGAACCGGAACACGTCATGACGTTTTGGCGGCAGGAATAGGTAAGGCGGTGGTACCAATCCGGGTGAGTTCCTGCGAAACTCTAACACCTAGTATCACACTTCCCCTAAGATCCCAGATACTTCGCAAGAGAGCTACGCACCAATGAAATTCATATCTTGACGTGTTCCGGTTCGGAGGGTAAGGTAGCCGGTTAACTTACTTTTGCTTGAGGGCTAACATCCCGGCCTCTGCTTGGCAACGCACCATTACCACCTTTGGTGTCTCTAGGCGGCGTGAATTTCTTACCATCAGGAAATCCGTCTGCTTGTTTGTCTTCCAATGATATAAAAAAATCTTTATGTTTAACACAATCAAGCCTGCCACATTAGCACCCAGTACTCATCATTGACGTGATGCATTCTTGAGATAAGATGATGGGTAGCCGGTAGACTTTCGAACTTCCAAGATCCCAGCTTTCAGCTTTCAGCTAAAATTCATTTCTGTTTTTAAAATCAAGCCTGTTTGAAAAAAATTCAACTTACTTTTAAAGAAAACATATTACAGTGTCAAAGATTTTCTTGCAGACAAGAATAAATAATAAAGTATTTCTAATATGATTGGTTGCCAGGGAGTTTGTTTTGCCGTTTCTTTTCCTGTCTGGCTAGGTGTGGAAACGGTGGTAGTTTACGGTAGATAGGGATAAATTAATTTACTTTCTAAAAATTGTTTGTATTAATAAATAATCATAAATAATAAATATAAAATACAGTGTGTAAATAGTAACTAAATAATTAAAATCAGTAATTTGATTAAAACCTATTAAAATATTTGAACATATTAAGTTGGTAGAATATGAACTTGTTGTAACACTCATATTCCGCAAATAAATATTTTTTCTTTCTTTTTCTTTATCTTTTATCTTTTTAAAAAACTTATGGACTAAAATAAATAAAAAAACATACACCAGAGGTATATCCAAACAGTAACGCAAATGCGGGGAAACAGGATCCTTGTATGAACGCAGCTATAGATCCTACAACTATCAGAGACCACTCAGGGGCATTCAGCTTCAACAGTTGCCAGTCACTGACCGGTGGTATTTCCTAAAACAAATACGTTTTATAATGTTAGACAATTAGAAATTGTATAAAACCAGCTGACCCCGCAAACTTTGTATCGTTTAACATTAACAGGTACAGTTTCTATGGCTTAAGCATATTTTTTTCCATTGTCCGTGCAATTTTCCTGGTTTTTTTAAAAGAACCTTCTCCTGATTATAAATTGCACAATATAAAGAGAATTAGCAAAATTGGTCCATACGTTCGGGCGTGGTAGAATGATCACGCGATTTATAAAAAAACATTTTTAACCTTTCTCCCAATTCTTTTTTTTGCTAACGTACAACTTTTTCTATTTTACCTACTAGCTGATCCTGAAAGCTTGTCTTATATTAGAAAGCTTACTGAGTTATACTTCTTACCAAATATACATACCTTTTTTTTTAGAGGAGGGTAAAATTTTAGATATAAAAAGATTATACCTACATGATTTTAGGATTATGATATTAAAATAAGAATTTAATAATTAAATACGAAATCCTTGATTCAGATCAATTAAGATTGAGATCAATTTATTTATTGCAATTTACATAAGTATATTGTAATAAAATTTGATTCAATTGCACTAAGAGCTAATTTGAAATAAATGAAATAAAGGCTAATTATAATTTTGTAATATTAGTAATATTTTTGGATCATGGCGACAATAATGAAAAAAATATGAACAGTTGTTCAAATCAGAAAAAACCTTAATTCATGTGAACCATACAAGTGGTACTTGTGCGCGTCGTAATTTTTATAAACTACAATAAATAATGAAAACGCAAAAAAAGGAAAAATATTTTTATCCAACATATTAAACATGTTTTTTAAATATTTTTCCTTTGTCACTTGATTCGAGGCCGAATTAAACTTTGGTTTATGTCCGTTCGGTTTCCCATCTATGCTATTACAACCTTTAGGAAGATGTTTTAATAATATTGCTTTGTTTTTTCATTACGAAAACACGCATTAAATGACGTTTTCTAAAACCAAAACTTAGCTAAATCGATAAATCGCCCTCAAAACCACCTGGACTTTCTTGAATTTCTTGAAAATCGCTGTAGCCGTCTCTGAGATCCAAAAAAAGTTCGTTTAAAGATTAGATAACTAGTACAAAAATTAATCACCAACCTCATCATCATCCTTGTCTTCGTCATCCGACTCAAAGTCATTGTGATATATGAAGCTCTGTAAACCCGTGGACATAACTGACGAAATAGACCCTCGAGGTGTCATCCAATCTTTGGCATCTGAAAACATTTCATACACTATCACAATTAAGATTTTTGACTTTTTTTAACCCCCAACTAAAAACGAGCGATGTTATACGGAAGTGTGTGTATGTGTGTGTCAGTGTATGTGTCTGTGTGTGTGTCCTTGTGTGTGCTTTTGTGTGTGGTTGTGTGTCTGTGTGTGTGTGTGTGTGTGTGTGTGTGTGTGTGTGTGTGTGTGTGTGTGTGTGTGTGTGTGTGTGTGTGTGTGTGTGTGTGTGTGTGTTTCTCAAGAATATCAAAGGTTCATGTTTGTGAGAGTTAACCGGCTACATTTTTCTAAGCACACTTTTCCTGATCTTTCTTTTTACTCATCTTGTTTATTACCTTTCTTTGTAGAATGTCGTCTCACCAATCTTCTATTCGACCGCCGTTTTATATCAACCCTCGCTACAGCTGTAACTTCTCCGCCATCTTCGTTAACCTCTTCTTCTTCAGGCAATGTTTCAATCACGTCAGGGTCATTGTTTTCATTTCCGGACGTAACCAGCTTATGATAAAATCCTTTAATTTTAATAAAATATTATTTATTTATATTACATATATTAACTAACGGCCCGCCCCGGATTCGCACGGTTATGAAATGTACATATAAACCTTTCTCTTTAATCTTTAATTACATATGAAAAAAATTCCTTTTTAATATTTTTTATTTCATTTCAAATTAAATAGCAAGAAGTCTTGTATGTAAAGCAAACCCAACTGGATTTAGTTAAAACCTAATACAAAGTTTCGCCCCCAGCTTTGCTCACATGTCTGTTATTTAAATCTTCCTCCAGAACCCTTAGATATAAATATAGAAAGTAAACGAGCTTTCCTTTTGTCCATTTAGAACTACTACTGTTTGTAAAGGAGGTGTTGAAAGAGATAAAAAAATATCTTCTGACTCTTACAGAAGATAATCGCCATCCATCAAGGATATAGTTAAGAAATTTCAAGTTCTAATGCAATGTCATAATCATGAAGTCTGCAACACAAAGATTATTTTAGATAGCGTGGCCGACTTTTTAGGAATGAGTACGTTATTTTCTATAAGCTTCCTAATTTTATCTATTTAGAACTATAATTAGTCACGAAGTTATTGAAAAATGTATAAAATGTCTTCTGACTTATGAGTCATCTGTATGCAGAAGAGGGTCAAAGAGTATATAAATACTACGTAATAAGAGGCGGGACTTCCATAGATACATAGCAAACCCAAATTTGTATAAAGTTTACTTGAAAAATTACAACCCGTACAATTTAAAACTATGGCAACTAGTGTCATATGATTTGGGCGAATAAAAAACATAGCAAACTTATTTTTCTTATTTTTTTATATGAAAGTTGCGCCAAACTGAAGAGGATCGCCATCTATTAAGGACATAGTTATGAAATTTTAGGCTCTGACGCAATGTCATCTGCAACACAAAGTTTGTTTATAGTTTTTGAAGGTTTTTTAACATTCAGTACATTCGTCCCTGTGTTCTTTTATCTCATTACATTCAATTCAGGTATGTACAAATTTCTTGCGGTCTTTATTAAAGCAAAATTACTAATCTCATTAAGTTCCCTTTTCCTACATTCAAGAAACGCGTCGTTTTGCTTACGAATGGTTGTTTTTAGTACGAATAGTACGACATCTAACTACAGTAGTTCGTTTTCGATTTTTAACTCTAAACATTTTGTATGACTACGAGCGACGCTTCATTACTCTTACGCAAGCTACCAATGTTTACAATGACGGATTACGGTTCGTTTGATTATAGGAACCGGGCTTTAGAAAATATAAGAAAAAATCCATGCTATCGTACCTTTAAGTTTCATCAGTTCTTCATGGGTTCCTTGCTCAACTATTGCGCCTTGGTCCATACAAATGATGCGATCTGCATTTACAATGGTTGATAGTCTGCAATATTTAAATGTACTGATGAGTTATGTGACTAATCTTTTCGACGAGTCTTAATTGAATGTCATTTAAGGTAAATTGGGTAGGTAGTATCTTCACACCCACATCCCTAAAGAGGTAGGCAGAGTTACCAGGACACTCACAGAGGGACTGGTGGACAGGTGGTGTGGAGAACACATATCCAATCCCGAGCAACATTTTTTTCATTAGAAAATTGGAAAAGAAACATATTTTCTTCTTGATGCCCGACCCGGGAATCGAACCCGGGCCCTCATGAAATCAAGTCAAATATCTGAGCGACTAGACCACAGAGGCAATATCATAAAAACAAGCCTCTTACAGTCAGGAGACCTGTGTGCTTTTCGCTTTTACATCCCATAAAACATGTATAATACCTGTGTGAAACTGTAAGAGTGGTACGCCCTACACTGGCTCTATCCAACGCAGCTTGAACTTGTCTTTCTGAATGAGGATCCAGAGCAGATGTAGCTTCATCCAGCAAAAGCACTGCTGGATCTTGCAGCAAAGACCGTGCGATAGCTATACGTTGTTTTTGACCTCCTGATAACGAAGCCCCTCTTTCACCTATTATTGTGTCATAACCCTAAAATACAAATATGTTTGAAGGAAATTGATAATAAAAGTAATTTAGGCTATTATTATCAGTATACGAAAAAAACGTAGAAGCAGTCTTTATTTTTTTTTATTTATAGGTATGTTTATAATTTAATATGCAAGATTTTTGAACCACATTAAAATATTTTTTTATCCTAGAATCTTGGAACAGCCATTTTGTCACAGCTGAAAGTTTCTTAATGCCTCTACAGATAGAAATAAGGAATGGAGTTGCTATGAAGTATGGACCATCTTCACCAGGTGTCAATTCCTTTATGCTTCTATCGGTGGAAATGATAGAGTTACTATGAAGTGTGTACCATCTTCAGCAGGTACCAAAATATATAAAAGGTGTGTATAACGAATAAGTTTCTTCAATTCATAAAATGTTATGTTTTTACCTTTTCTTAGGAATAATAGCAGAAATGAAAAGAAAGCACTTAAATCCCTGGTCATATTAACAAAGGATCAAAATTAAGCTGCAAATAATATTTACAATATAATTAAAGTCCAGTGAAACTGCAAAACTTCGACATCAATAAGTAAATTTACGTACACAAAAATTAAAATTAATATCTTTATATCTTTAATACCTTTACATCTCTGGAGTCTGGGATTACACTACCAGATACAGACTAGGTGGCAGTGGAACCAGATCGAAAGAACGGCTTTTCAAATACAAACATAATTTCCGAAATAGGTTGAAAAATTACGAAAGAAATCGATTAACCACATGAAAAATATTGATTACTTGAGCCCATGTTTATTAATGTTGGACGACCTCCCACCCGGTGGACTGACGATCTGGTCAAAGTCGCGAGGAGCCGCTGGATGCAAGCGGCTGGTGACCGTGAGTTGTGGCGCTTTTTGGAGGAGGCCTATGTCCAGCAGTGGACGTCCTCCGGCTGATGATGATGATGTTGATGATGTTCATTAATAAGTCGTATTTGACTTTGCCACAAAAACAACTTAAACACATGTTTAATTAAACTCTGTCTAAAATTGACATCCAACCAAAAATACGGATGACGTGGATGCTTGTTAATGGTTGAAAATACAATTTTAAAATAAACACTCGTTAAACACGTGTTTAACGAGTGTTTATTTTGAGTAAGATGGTGAGTGTTGATCTAATTTGAGATTAAATCGATGTCTTTGACAGCTTCTATGCTTTTCTCGATCACTGATAATCATATAGAATATTATAACCTTAAACATCAAGCTGATCTTGCGATCCTTGGATTACTTTTTTAACACGTGCATCCAAAATGTCTTCATTCATTAAATGTTTAGGAACATGCACTATTTATTAAAATAACGATGTTATACTGACGTTGGGAAGGTGAGTAATGAATTCGTGCGCAAATGCTATTTCAGCAACTTTTTGTACTTCTTCCCTAGAAGCTTCTGGATAGCCGATGGCAATGTTTTCGTGGATGGTGCCCCGAAACAGCACTGGTTCTTGACCAACAACACCTGTTGATTAGATTAGACTTTTAAAAATCTGTAATAGGAATAAGGTGACCATATTCTTCTGACAGAGCGGGGCACTTATAGTATTTTGTATTATAAGAACTAGTGAAATCTTAGATGTTACTGGTAAAGCTTACGAGTCCAAAATATTGGTAGCTAAATGTACGAATTTCAATTTGGTGAAATTTTACGAATGGTTTTTCGAGCGTTTACAATAAGAGTTTGCGATAACCTAAGTTTTAGGTGGAAAAACGAATAATTAAACGACTCAAGGTTCAGAATTTAATGAATTTGATGTGGGTACATACTTACTGTATATAAGTCAAGCATTAGATAGTTTGTTAGTGAAAGTAAGGACGTTTTTCTCTCGTTGGCGATAGGTCTACAGACAACCCGAATGCGGGACTATCCCACTTAAAATGGTGGGTGTGGTCACAATATATAGGAAGACAAACAAGCAGACAGATTTCCTAATGGAGAAAAGTATACCTCGTTTATCCGTTGTCAACAAGAGACTGAGATCTCCAGCCTCTAGTGCAAGTTTGCCATTTGCAGCATCTACACACGACTGCGAAAGGGGATAGCGAAGACTGATGGTAGGAAAAGCCACGACTATGTTACCAGGCCAGTACTCGAACCTTTTCCACCCATTCCAACGAACTGCACTAGGTAATTAAATAATAACAATTTCATTAGAATACGATAAGATTTTTTTCATCTTCAACATCTATGCAATTGTAAATTGTACTAAAAAATAATTACAAAATTCTATTTCACTAAGTGCCGACAATAGAGAAGATGCAACTGGAATTCTCATTAGACGGTTTTTTTGAATTTGCATTACTTAAAAACGCCTTGCAAACCACGACTTAATTACTACCATTTATTTTATATACTAAATTTTTAATTGCAAAAAATTTAAACAAAATGTTAAATATTAATAATACACTATAGGTGTGGATTCTTATTAGCAAACCAAAAAAGTACTTCAGTCACCGTCATCAACATCATGTACAATAACTAAACATTTATTTACAACTACCTGTCACGGCGACCTTCATTCCACCCGTTCAGTTTGTATAAGAAAAATTTATAAAGTATAAGCGAGACTAACGAACAGCAATTGATTTTTATATATTTACAATAAAGATTAAACACGACAAATTAATTACCTAAGATTATAATTACGATTAATTAATTACACAAAAAGTTACGACTAATGGATTACCTAAAAAGATAATGACTACTAATTAATTACCAAGAAAATATACTAAAACTAGTTAGTTACCTAAGAAAAAATAATTACGACTAATTAATTACCTAAAGAAGATCTCAGCCATCCTAAATTAAGGTTTTTTACATTTTTCCCATCAAGTTTAACAACTCCAATATGAGGGTCATAGAGCCGTTGAAGGAGTTGTAGGACTGTTGACTTGCCGCATCCAGATGAACCTACGAGCGCCACACACTCTCCTGGCTTGATGTGCAGAGATATCCCTTGCAGCACCTATATGTATTCGACATCATCATTCCAGTTTTTGTACCACAATATATGATTAATACCGTAGGATATTTGTGATTAAGTAAAAGCATCTTCACGCCCATATACCCGATGGGGTAGGCTGAGGCACAACCAAGACACCCAAGGCACAAGACATACACGACATGATATACAAGCCTATCGCCAACCGGGCACTTGCCCAATCTCGGGCAACATTATTTTTATTAAAAAATGGAATTTCTAATTTTGTTTGTTGTCGGACCCGGTGATCGAACTCAGGACATCAAGAAGTAAGTCCGACGCAGGACCAATAGACCATAGAAGTTTATTATTATAATTACCTTAACGTTAGGTCTAGAAGGGTAGCTGAAATGTACATCTTCTAGAGAAATTTCACCAATGACTCTCCTCGGGGAAAAACCGCCAGGCGCAAAACTGTCGATGTTTGGTTTTCTGTCCAACAGACTAAAAATGCTCGCAGCCGCTCCTCGAGCAGACGCAAACATCTCCGCGTGTGGGACACACAGAGTTATTGACTGTGTTGCCATGTATACACTGAATATTATCTAAAAAAAAAGCTGATTGTCAAAAAATAATACCACCTAGACTAAATACCTAGACTATTACTAGCACCATGACATTTAATTAGGTGGTTGAGTTTCGCAGCGACTCGCCCGACTTGGTACCACTGCCTTACTTATTTCTGTCACCATAACGTCAGAGCTTGCCGTTTTTCCAGTTGGGAGGATAAGATAGCCGGTAAACTTACTTAGTTATAGGTATAACACGGCCTGAGGTTGGCAACACACTATTACCACCTTTGGTGTCTCAATGCGGTGTAAATTTCTTAGCACCAGGAAATCCGTCTGCTTTTTTGCCTTTTAATATCATAAAAAACTTTAACCTCCATCTTTTGTTGAAGTCGTTTTATTTAACATAAAATGTAGCTTCATTTTTTTGGTTTTTCCAGTTTCCATTTCATGACTGATCATTTTCGAAGATTGTCCCGTACAAACAAACAAAGAAACATGAACCCTTGTTTAAATTTGTAAGTTAAGATTAATTACTTTAGATTAATAAAGACATTAAAGAAAGTTACGAAAAAAAGAAACTTACTGCAAATACAGTACCAACTAAATACTTCTTTTCGTCGCTGGGCTTATCCAAGTCGTACATAACTAATCTGGTCCCGTAAGTAAGTCCCACGGCATTTAAGGAGTAAGTCAGGACCCAGTTGAAGCCTGTCCCTATACCAGTGTAGAGACCTCGCTTACGACCATACCTTTCAGCTGGCTCTAATAACCGACGGTACCTGAAAATAATATAAGTATATAATTTAGTTTTCTTTTTAGTTTAGTTTTATTTAAACCCCAAAGTAAGCAAATTATATGCTTGTGTTATGGGTGCTAGTCAACGATACTAATATATAGAAATACTTAAATAGATACCAGAATAAATTTAATAAACACCCAGACCCGGAAATGCAGACATCTAAATGTTCATCAGTAGACCGGCCTGCCCCCGAATCGAACCCGAGACTCGCGGTTGACCGATATAGTTTGGCGTGTACGTTAGCCACTCGACCAACGAGGCAATCTGCCTAATTAAAAACATGTAAAAAAAATAACTGCAATTTTTTTGCAGTAACATTTTTTTCTATTCTTTTACATAGCTACATAGTCCGTATAATCACCACAATATGCCTTCCTAAGGGCCCTGTGGCACCCTGTATAGACGTGCCTCTCTCCCAGGCTCGTAAGAGGTGAGCAAAGGAACGGCTCATTAGCCACATGACCACTGGTGGTATAGTGCTGTGCAATAATCTACCCGGGACTAAGTCATGATACGGTCTGGAGGATAGCCATTAGGCTTGAACTAATAATTAATATTTTGGTCATAGGACAGCGACGCACATGTAACATCTATGGTGTCTATAGCCCACGGTTGACTATTATCATGAGAAGGACCTTATGCTTGCTAGTTTAAAAAATAAGAAAAACATAATTGAATTATTAAGTGAATCTGCATCCCACTATAATTGTTTCCTTCCTGTCTGATCGACATTTGGAGGGTGTTGTATTAAATTTAATACAGATAGAAAGAAAGAAATACAGATAGAACAGAAGAGTTTAGCAGCGACTCGCCCGGATTGGTACCATCGCCTTACCTTTTCCTGCCGCCATAACGTCATGACGTGTTCCGGTTTGGAAGGTAAGGTAGCCGGTAAACTTACTTTTGCTCGAGGCCTAACATCCCGGCATAAGGTTGGCAACACACCATTACCAGCATTGGTATCTCTAGTCGGCGTGAATTTCTTAACATCATAAAATACGTCTGCTTGTTTACCTTCCAGTGTCATAAAAAATATACATATAAGTATTTCGATAACCCCATTCAAAACCTATCCGTAATGCTGTCAAGAACCATCACAGTTAAGACACACACAAGCACACACTCACACACACACACTTAAGCAAATCAAGACATACACACACACTAAAAAACACACTCACACACACACACATATTCACAAACACACACAATACACACAATCACACACACACACACACACAACACACACACACACACACACACACACACGCTCACACACACCTATCTTTTCTTAGGTTTAAAAATGATGATATGATATGAATGTTCAACAATAAAATGTTACATCAAAATGTATATTTTTAGAGTCCCTAAGTGGAAAAATTGCAAGGATTTATGACAAAAAACGTGTTACACCATATAATTATAATATGAACATCTGTTCGCGTAGATAAAACACAAAATATATTATACAAAACATTAAATATAAAACTTAAATAAATACTAGAACATTCACGTTTATATATAGCGAATAGTAAAAACAAATTTAAAATAAACTTATTCATAAATAAAATTATACATATAGTTATTTAGACTATGGTTTCTTTCGTACTTAAAATAATTCTTACAAGGAGAATGAATGAATTAATACATTTTATTATGCACCAAAATTTACAAAATAATACACACTCTTTCACTTATAACAATATTTAACTTAGGTGCACAAAGGTGGTCTTATCGCTTCAGAGCTATCTCTGCAAGACAACCTTAGGGTGAAGGAGAAAATTTATGTAATTTTAAAACTAAGGTAAGGCTTCATAATACAAAACTTATGCTTATCTAATAAATTTATTGTTTTATTTCATATAAAACATACGTGTTAAATAAAGTGCACTAAATATACATACAAATAATAAGCACTAAATTACAAAAAAATACATATTTCATACGTACATTACCAATAAAGTAATAATAAATAAATGTATTAGTAACATATGTAAAAAAAAAATTGCACGCCCATATCCCCGAAGAAAGGCAGAGGCACAACCATAGCACCCACGACTAGCAGAAGATACTAAATCCATAATAAGTTAGAAAAAGCCTTTAATTTGCTAATTCTACAGTTTCTATGTAATTGTTATGGCAGTTTCAAAGTAACACTGAATGTGAAACGCCGAATGATCTCCTCGCCCACCACCGCGACTAGACCACAAAAGAAGATATTAAGATATTCTAATATATGTCCCCGCAAAGCAACGTTTGATTCAGTTTAAAACGTATATTTATATCTAATAATCTAGTAGTAATCTAGTAGTTTAGATTACTAGATTGTTTCGTTAGTAGTCAGTATCGCTAGTGTAGTATTAGTGCCGGCTTACCTATTCCAGCTGTCATTACGTCAGTGCTGACCGTTATCGTATCGTTGGAGGGTACGGCAAACATTCGACTTGCACATGTGGCCTTAGATCCGGTCGTCAGAGTGAAACCAAAAGAGAGTTTATTTACTTATGCTTAGCGCCCTGGGCTAAAACATGAGCCCTCTTATTAATAAACGTGTACTAACGTAAGAGTAAAATTTAGTTGACATTATACTTTGTCTGTATCACATTGTAATAAAGACTATAGTACTCAGTCAAAGCTTGGATTACTTTACTCCGTGTTTATTAATAAGACATCACGAGTACAATACATTAAAGTATGATTGTATTCTTATTCACTTTATAATCAGGCGTTACTTTTCGAAAATCCATTATGACAGATGTAGCATAAGTATTTATTTTGATAATTACGCGGAACCTTAATTACAGGAATATTAACTGTTGTGGCGGGAAATTTTCCAACCTAATACCACAACCACCGCGACCAAACCACGAATAAAATCCAAGCTCGGGTGTCACTTCCTTCACCAACCTCAAGAACTCACCACAGATAATATCAACTCACAAATGCGTTTTGCCTCGACATGGTGTACGGTACGAACGATTTTCTTATGATGCTATGGTTTCGGGTCTAAAAAACGTACTTCGAGTTCAAGCTGGTGTACTTTGTGGTGAGATTTTTAACAAGTTAGCTAAAAACGTGTCAATTTGGATTATTTTCCAAGATCGGACTTTACTCATGGTCTGTGTCTCGAGTATTTTGGCAACGTCAATAAGCAAGTAAACATAAACCATGTTGTTGAAAATGCGAATATAACGCCATTGAAAAACCAATTGACTTTATTTGATTTTATTCGTGGTCTAGTCACGGTGGTGAGTGGGAACGTTAGTTGGCAATAACTAACCTGCAAAAAAAAATTGGCAAAACTGGTTTAATCGTTCAGGCGTGATGCGATGTCTACATATATATATAAACTAATCCCTATGTCGTGTAGACAATTGGTTTTTCAATGGCTATATATATATATATAGAACATACAATTATTAATGAGTTTGTTATAAAAACGTTTGAAATATTTGTACCTTTCAACCTCTTTAGTTTCTCCTCCAAAAGCAACAATAGTTCTAACCGACTTCAATACTTCTTCGGCCTGCTTGCCAGCTTGGCTATAAGACTCCATTTCTCTTATAGATGATTTTGTTTGATACTGAAAACATCAAGAACCCTATTATATTACACACATTTCTTTCATCACATTTCTTTTTTACGTTTATTGACCTCACAAAAGTGAAACTTTTTTTCTGTTGCACTTCACAAAAATGATGTCCAAAACTTTACTTTTTACGTGTTTTTTTAAATAACCCCTAACAAAAAATATTGTTCCGAGTTGTCCCCACTTTGAACTGGGAATGTAAATTCCCAATTCCAAAAGTGACTGGGAATAGATTGCCCCCACCTTTAGATCGTCGTACAGTACATTTATAGTATCTAACCTATTTATATTTATATATGTAAAAGAAAGTGGTGTTAGTTACACTATTTATAACTCAAGAACGGCTTCACCGATTAGGCTAAAAATTGGTAGGGAGGTAACTTAAAACCGGGAGAAGGACATAGGATACTTTTTATCCTGTTCAATTGTGAGGAAACTGGGAAAAACAACATTTAAATTTTTCCCATACAAACTAAACGGGCGAAACGAAGTTCACGGGAACAGCTAGTAGGAGCATAAATGTACCGTGTGTCACCGGGCTAGTCTTTAATTCTGTTTATATGTATTTACTGTTTTAATTACTTAAAAGGAGTCGCAAAATAAGGAGATATACTTAGGTTTACAAAAATATTTATTTTTATAAAAATTGTACTAAATAAGCTATTCAATATTAATTATTAATATATATTTAGGATTTTGCATAAAAATAACAATTATTCATTTATTCAAAAATCACTCTCAGCGTGTAAGTTCGACAATTTTTTTTTCTTCTGGCCGCTTACCATTAGGTAGTAAAGGTCGAAAAAGTTATTTTTTCCTTAAAGTTAAATTAAATAACTTATATATTACTTGCTAACGTGAAGCTAGCTTCATGCTTGCTAACATATATCGACAGATTTTATTTTCTTTACATATAGTGTATTTAAAAAATAACGATTGTAGTTTGCAATAACATTAAAAATCATATATTTTAGTTTAAATAAAAAATAGAATGTTGGTGCCTTAATTTCGATGTTTCATCAAAAGTCGTAGGATTGAAATACAATATTGAAAAAAATTAAATTTCGGAAAGATTTTCTATTTACCAGATTCTGTAGTCGAATGGTAAAAACAGAACCCTTATAAATTGTCATTGGACATGCCAGTCTGTCCGTCTACTGTCCGTCCGTGTATGTGTCTGTGCCTAAGATGGTAGTTTACGGTAGACAGGGATAAATTAATTTACATTCTAAAAATTGTTTATATTAATAAATAATCATGTACCTAATCAATACAGTAAACAGTGTGTAAATAGTAGGTAAATAATTAAACGAACTAATTGATTAACATCTAATTATTAAAATATTTGCACACCAAAAATTGGTAGAATATGTAAAAACACCTAAATAATTTTGTAACGTCTTTGTAACACTCATATTCCACAAATAAATATTTTTTCCTTTCTTTTCTTTTCTTTATTTCTAAGATTCTAGGAACATTCTAGTACATCATAATTAAAATGCACTAAAGCTGCTAAAAACCGACTTTCATTTCATGAAGTTGGTTCGGCCCCGTGTTGGTCGGGGCTCCTTTTTAGAATAGACCATCTGCCTTTCTGTGCCAGGCAGCTCGTAAAAGGCGAGCATAGGCTTGCCGTCACTAACAACGTGACATCTGACTAGGTGGTAGAGTTTGGCAGCGACTCACCCGGATTGTTACCACCGCCTTACCTATTCCTGTCGCCATAACGTCATGACGTGTTCCGGTTCGGAGGGTAAGGTAGCCGGTAAACTTACTTTTGCTCGAAGCCTAATATCCCGGCTTCTGGTTGACAACGCACCATTACTACCTTTGGTGTCTCTAGGTGGCGGGAATTTCTTACCATCAGGAAATCCGTCTGCTTGTTTGCTTTCCAATGTCATAAAAAATAAGAATTTTTCTTGATTTTCTTTAGATTCTTTCATCAGATCGAGACTTTGTAAGTACTCTCTTTTAAATGAAAAATGAATTTACAAATTGAATTCTGAAATGACGAAGAAATTGATTAATAACAAAAAAATATGAGGCAAATATATAACCTCCTTTTTACAAAGTTAAAAGACGACGGCTGTCTCAATATACATCTGTGGTCTCAATACATAAAAAATTACGAATTTTGGCGCCATCGTGAAAGAAGATGGTCGTATTTTTGCGTAATTATAGAATCTGCTGCCGAATGCTAAATGAGCATGATTAACGAAGCCACCGCTTTACTCAAGACCGTGACGTGACTTTGGTTTATGACTTATGACTAATGACTTATGACCTGAAATGACGTGTGACTGTTAAAAAGAATTTATCAATACGGAAGACATGGTAGCATGGTCTAAAGGTCTTAGCACCCAGAAAGGGGCAAATTAACTTAAAAAAATGACATGAAAAACTTACATTGGATAAAATAACAGATGCAGTGATAGAAAAAGGAACGACAGTGCAGCAGGCGAGGGTTAACTCCCAGCCCAAAGGAAAAGATTGACACAGACATATTATAGCCGTGCCCACAAGGTTGGCAACCACTCCAAGTTTTTCACCCATGCCGTCCTTAATTTTCATCATATTCCTGTAAATAATTTTATTTATATGAGAAACTAGCTGCTGCCCGCGGCGTTACCCGCGTGGTTAATGGTCCCACAAGATCATTTTTTCGGGATAAAAACTATCCTATGTGTTCATCTAAGGTACCCTTTATGTGTGTGCCAAATTTCATGAAAATCAGTTTAACATTTTTTGTGTGAAGGAATACTAAACAAACGTATCAACTTTCACGTTTATAATATATATTTGTAGGACACATAATCCGATAATGCTTATGTTAAAGATTAGCTGTGAAAATAATTTACAAAATGAATATACCTAATCGCTACATATCCACGTGTTACATACATATCTTCACGCCAAGTCCCTTACAGGGTAGGCAGAGAGTATCGAGTGCCAGACCTCACGATCCTGACAAACCTGTCTTGCTTCCTTCACATTCATTACCCTTTTCATACAAACACGCCGGTTTCGGAAACTCTTGACACCACCCTCGGTTAATATCCGATTGATCTGATCGTGAAATGTCAGCCTTGGTCTCCCCGGGTACCTACATCAACGTGTTATAATTCGATTAAGGTTTTTTATGTACACATATTTAAATAAGTCTAAGTCAAATCCCTTGAGGGGTAGGCAGAGAATATCTAGTGCCAAATGCCACGATTCTTGCAGATTTGCTTGGCTTCCTCCACATTCATTACCCTTTTAAAACAAACACTTTCAGAGACTCATGACACCACCCTAGAATAAAACTTGTGCGATAAGGATTAGGCCTTGTGGGCCGTGCGGCATGGTCAGCCCTAGACATCATTATTTAGATGGATTGGACTGTTCCCTACATCGCCAGCAACAAGGGCTGTCTCCTGGGAGACCATACCTCAACTTGGTGCTGCGATCTGGTTACTGGGTGGAAGGAGGAGTAGTGCCTCGTTGCTCAGTGTTGGGCGCCGGGCCGCCGAGGGTCTCTGGGTGGACTTGACGCTGTAGTGTGGTGCCTTGTGAGTTTGTGTTTGAGTTGGGATTGGGCTTGCATTTGCCGCAATTTCTAGGGCCGAAGGATCCAATATGACGTGACGAGGTCTTCTAAGTTTAGTGAGCACGTTTGCGGCAGGTGTGTTATCACACGCCAGTGCTAACACCAGGTTCTTGAAATGTTAACTATATCCCACTAGTGTACAGTATTTATACGGTAGCATCTAAGAATCATTAAATTCTTTTTTTAAAAAACGTTGCAAGTTATAATAGCAGGCAGTTTTACTGCGCTTAAATTGGTTTAAGATAATAAAATCTTACTCACTCCGACATTTTGGAAGCCAGGTTGAATTCTGAATCCGTATCGTACCACTCCATATCTTGACGCAGCACCGCTTCGAGAAAAATCATACGAATTCTTGTTATCTGTAATATATAGTTTAATACAAATGAATCCCCAAAAAATGAATAGTTTTTTGTCGTATTAGTTGTTAGGTAGTTGAAGGTTCATACTTATGTAAAACTTCAACATAGGGCAGGACAATGTCTGCTCAGCTAGTATTATACACCGTGTATTGTGTAAATCACAGCGGCGTTACGAAAAATGCAACTATGGATTCTGTACATGATAGACATGCTTATGTAAATAGAATTTTGTGTCGGAATTTTTTTCTTTTTATTTCCTAATAAAAATAACTGGCCGGGATTGAGTATGTGCCCGGTTGGCGATAGGCTTGCCACATATCAAATTGTGGGACTTAGTGTCTTTTAATGTCGTGGGTTTATTGGTAGTGCCTTTGCGTACATCTTGGGGGCGTGAAGATACTTTAACATATTTCACCCATTCGCATCCATTTGACTTTTGAATGTCACGTAATGTAATCTAGTAATCTTAACTTGGTAATGGAGTCCTGCACAACAGTTTGCTGGAATAGACCGACAGCCTCACTTACCATCACCATAACGTCCGATTTCGCTATTTTTTTATTCCATGCTGGTTATGGTAGCATGTAGAACTGCAAACGAGTACTTTTGTCTATAATCTTGTATCTAACAACAAGAAGAGTCATTCAACGATATTTGAAAGAAATATGTAGACTGAAAGCTACTGCAAAATCGGACTAACTTGCTTTCCTCAAAACTTTTTAAATAAAAGCTTTCTGTCATTTTATAGGTATTTGAACTTTATCTAGTTTTTCTTATTTATTAAATTCTATTTATTTTAATAAAGAATTAGGTATAGCCTCATGTTTTATTTTTTGCCTGTTCTGGATCCACTTGGGCATTAAAATTATTAATTGAGAAAGAGGTGGTCAATTGAAAGTATTCTCTTCTACCTAGTAATGTACGTATCTATAATTTTTTGTAAGTGGAAGATTGAAGTTTGTATGTGGAAAATTAAAAATGTTGTTTTTCCCAGTTTCCTCATAATATAACAGGATAACATGTATCCTATGTCCTTCTCCTGGTTTTAAGCTACCTCCCCACCAATTTTCAGCCTAATCGGTTGAGCCGTTCTTGAGTTAGAAATAGTGTAACTAACACCACTTTCTTTTATATATATAGATTAAAGAAAATTGTTAGTTATTCCGTTCATAACTCAAGAACTGCTAAACTGATTTGGCTGAAAATAGAAAGGGAGGTAGCTTAGGACCAGGAGACGAACACAGAATTTTTTTATCCTTCCCGACTTCGAGGAAACTAGGAAAAACATTTAATTTTTCCGAACGATGTTTGCCGTAAGAGCTAGTACATCATTATTTATGTATGTTATATCATAGATATTTTTTATGATAATGGAAGGCAAACAAGCAGTCGGATTTCCTGATGGTAAGAAATTCACGCCGTCTAGAGACATTAAAGGTGGTAATGGTGCGTTGCCAACCTGAGGACGGGATGTTAGGATTCGAGCAAAAGTAAGTTTACCGGCTGCATTACCCTCCGAACCGGAACATGTCAACGGCAAGCATTGGACGTTTAAGTGGCAGGAATAGGTAAAGCGGTGGTACCAACCTGGGCGAGTCGTTGCGTAACTCTACCACCTAGTAAGATGTCACGGTGTTTACGAGCTGCATGGTAGAAAGGCAGATGGTCTATTCTGCAAAAGGAGCCCAGACCAGCACGGAGAAACGATTATTTAATCGTGAAGATTATTGTAAAAACGTTAATATCAATCACATGTAACGTAAAAATAAAATTAAATATTAAGGGGCCATATACGCTAAAATACGTCAGCAGTTTAATGTTTTTTTTATACAAAGCAATCATGGATCTTGCTGACAAAAATACACAAGATTAACATGAATATGCTTGACTAGACTAGTGTTTCCAAAACACGATTCATTTCACTTTGCTCGATAGAAAAAAATCAAAAAGTTAACCCCTTTTTGAAAGCTTTTGCTTTCTGTCTACTTCAATTGTGAAAATATAGACACCAGATTTATCATAGACATAGATAAGTACTATACCTAAAAGATAAGTGTCAGTTTTTATACTTTTTTTCAAATTACTTTTATAGTGTCAAAAATAGTGATTTGTCGCTTAAGACGTTTACTCTAGAGCGCCATTGTTCATAGTAATCATGGAACGGGGGAGCGCGGTGATTGGCTCTTCTGGTTGACTGAGTATGGGGCCTTAATAGGGGTTCCACATGGATTAAAACATTGGTTGTAAACTTTGATTTGCATCCGTATGGGACGTAGATTTAATCCAAATTTTGATTTATTTCCAGGTTTCCATAAAGGTCACCTTTGTAGAAGGTCTGATTGGAGCTTGATTACAACCGTTTGAATGATGCTTGACCAACATAAAAAGTGGTAGTGACTTACCTGACGCAAGGCACTCCAGTTAATAAGGGCAATCGATATTATGTTCAATAGGACAGCTATCAAGATGGTGACCACCATTCCTATTGCCATTGCAGCTCCGTCCTCAACCAGAGCTTTCATGTTTTCTTCATGTGGTGCATTGATTCTGACAAGACATTTTCATTTCCATTAATGATTAACATATTAACATTAAATACATACCTATATTTATATGACCGCATCGATGGTCGAGTGGCTAGCGTACGCGCGAAACTACACAGACCAACCGCGAGGCTCAGGTTCGATTCCCGATGGGGCAGTGTGATGAACATTAAGATGTCTACATTTCTGGGTCTGGGTATTTATTAAATTTATTCTGGTATCTATTTAAGTATTTCTTTGTATTAGAATCATTGACTGACAACCATAACACAGGCATATTATTTGGCTTGAACTGGGTCAAATTCAATTTGTGTTACTTGTCCATGAATATTTATTTATTTTCCCAGTGTTGGTCCGGGTCCTTTGAAAAGAATAGACCTTCTATCTCTCTGTTAGGCAGCTCGTAAGATAAGTAGGTAACTAACAAGGCAAATGGCAGTAGGCGTACAACTTTCCTGGGTAGAGATCCACCTGATTTTTTTCTAAGTACCTACTGCCACGTTCTTGTCCAAAATGTATGGTATTAGGAAGACTTTCACAATAGGCCAAACATCCCAATTAGAGGACAGCGACGAACCTATAACATCTATGGTGTCTATAAGCCAAGGTTGTCTCTTACCATCAGGAGAGTGGTATGCGAAAAACCATTATGCGACTACTATTATACACTATTATATTACTAGGGTATATGGTGTCAGTGGCGTGATAATTAAAATAACTTATTATTAAAATTATTAAAAATTATTAACAATAATTTTAATAGTTTAAATATTATTAATAACTAGCTGAATCGGAGAACTTCGTACCGCCTTAGCGTAGCAATGATAGAATGATAGAAGAATAGTAGAATTTATTTTGTATAGCTGACCTATCTTACGTATGAGTACCTATTCAATTTGAACTGCAAAATTATATGTATATTTTTGAATATTTCTGAGAGATTTTCTTAATTTTTTTTCCGTAAGAACCTTCTCCTAATAATGACAAATACAACAAAAAAAAATTAGTGAAATTGGTCCAGCCATTCATGCGTGATGCCGTGACCAAGAAAAACGGGTTTCATTTTTATATATATAGATTTATGATTTGTTACTAAATATAATATAACTCATAACTACGCTATTAATACACTTCATTCAATTTAAGTCACTCAATACTACCACTTTAACGATTTGAGTAGTTTAAATTTTAGCCCTGATGACTTTGCAAAAAGGCAAAACCGGTGGGCTATTTATATAATAGTACTAGCGTCCTGCCCAGGCTTCGCACGGGTATAAGATATACATTACTATTTTACTTTGAATTTTTATTATACTATTCTACTTTGATTTTTACTATTGATATTTTACTAGGTGGTAGAGTTTCGCAGCGAATCGCCCGGATTGGTACCACCGCCTTCTCTATTCCTGCCGCCATTACATTATGACGTGTTCCGGTTCGGAGGGTAAGGTAGCCGGTAAACTTACTTTTGCTCGAGGCCTAACATCCTGATCTCAGGTTGGCAACGCACCATTACCATCTTTGGTGTCTCTAGGCGGCGTGAATTTCTTACCGTCAGGAAATCCGTCTGCTTGTTTGCCTTCCTATAATATAAAAAAAATACATGTAAACACATCTCTTCAATCACTTTATTTATGAAAAAAGTCGCATCAAATTCCGTTGCGTAGTTTTAAAGATTAACAGCCAATATTAATAATGTATCGCTAAAGATGGATTTCAAGCAATGTAGATAGCTGCGTATCCGCCGGCCTATCCTCTATCTAATTGCCATATTTATCCTGTTCACAGATATGTTATTGGCAAGCGATAACATAAAAATGGAACAAAATATCAATCTTGGACAGCGAGTTTTGGATTAGGATTGATTATTAATATTAGCCGTTAAGCATACAAAGGGACATAAGGACAGAGGAAGCGACTTCGCTTTATACTACGTAGTGATCAGTGATACGTCAAACAGTACGAGTGCTTTTTCATACAAAAGTAACGACTGTTTATTTCACTGTGAATAAACATTGTACAATTATTAATTGATATATCTATTGACTGAACAATCAGATGGCCTCGGCTACAATTGCTCTGAATTAAGTCAGATTGGTCGAATATTTTATTAGCGCGCTTATGTACCAAGACCATGTAGCATTTGACACTATCATTGTTTATGTATGATGAGGGTCAAATATATTTGTCTATGGAAAACCATTATATTTGCCATTTTGATCAGTTTTTTTTGTTATTATTTTTTATGACATTGGAAGCCAAACAAGCAGACGAATTCCCAGATGGTAAGAAATTATCGCCGCCTAGAGACACCAAAGGTAATGGTGCGTTGCCAAACAGAGTTCGGGATGTTAAGCCTTGAGCAAAAGTAAGATTACCGGCTACCTTACCCTCCGAACCGGAACACGTCATGACGTTATGGCGGCAGGAATAGGTAAGGCGGTGGTACCAATCCGGGTGAGTCGCTCCGAAACTCTACCACCAGTCAGATGTCACGCTGTTAGTGACGGCAAGCCTATGCTCGCCTTTTACGAACTGCCTGGCACAGGAAGGCAGGTGGTCTATTCTACAAAGGAGCCTGGACCAACACGTGGTAAAAAGTGCATCATTATTCAGTTCCAATCGAGCTTTCCTAATCTTTTTGTTAAATGTTTTTTTTTAGAAAATGTCATTTGATATTTGATGATATTTTATGAGAGCTGCCAATGATAGTTTTTCTCATAAAATAGGTTAATCAGAAAAATTGAACTTAGTGGAAAAAATACCCCCTTCTATTCAAAGAACCCCAACCAACACTGGGAAAATAAATAAATAAATAAATGTTCATGGACGAGTAACACCAATTGAATATAACCCAAAGTAGTTATAACGATAGTGTAAATTTAATAAACATCCAGGCCCAAAAATACGGACTTCTAATTTGTATAAGAAGTACAAAAAGGTCATACAAATGCCCTCGTGGTGAGTCGAATCTAGATTATAGATTAACCACCTCATAATCTGGGAGTAAAGTACCTGTGTCAGATGAAGGGACCAATAGACATATCTCAACTATATCGCTTACGATTTGGCTACAGAAAGTAAACAATAATAATAATAATAATTCCGATTCAGAAGGCAGCAATTTTGGGGACAGCACGCATTGTGCGGAGATTCCTCAGTCTGTCTCCCTGACCACCGTCTTTGGGGCTCTATTTTTTATGTTTATATTTTTAACTAGCTGTCCCGGCGAACTTCGTTTCACTCGTTCAGTATGAGAAATAATAAAGTATTATTTTTCCCATTTTCCCTGCTACTTTCCCGGTTTTTCTTTTCGTAAGAACCTTCTCCTGATCATAAGTAATACAATAATAAAAAAGTTAGCTAAATCGGTCCAGTCGTTCGGAAGTTATGCGCTTACCAACACATTAATTAGCAATTCATTTTTATATTATAGATAATTTATTTTTTATATTGTTAAATGTATAAACTTAGAAAATAAGAAATAATGCTAATTAATGATAATAATAATAATAAATATTTATGGACAAGTTATACAAATTGAATCTAACTGCAAAGTAAGCAAATGGTATTGAGTGATGGTCAAGTATGGAAAAAAATGCTAAAATTAAGAAATACTCCAGATTACTACTACTAATATATTAGCGTGCTTTTCAGCTGCTAACCTACTTGCGAGTGCTTAGGGTTTGTCCAGCCAGTTTGGCCGGACATTTGGGTAAAAAAGCCGGACACCCTACATTATTGAAGATTTTGTCTCATCATTAGGTATCACCAAAAGATCTGTATGTATGGGCGGTAGGGTGTCCCTCTTCCTGCTTGAGCGACCGACGCGACATTTGACTCTCGTCGCCTGAGCACACCCGCGATCGGCGCTTGGTCGTTCATAAAATGTACAATGCCTAACAAAAGCCGGACAGGCCGCACACGCTTTTATTTGGCCGGTGTTCGGCTTTATCCGGACGCCTGGCAACCGGAGTGCCAACCCTAACATAGAGGTACCCCGCTTAAATACCAAAACTGCGAAAAGCCCCTTGAAGTAACTGCGGGTAAAATTAGTAATAAAATCGTTCCTTACAATCTTCGTCCTCCTCCGAAAAACCTTGTCAATGGCAGGTAGCTGGAAAGCCGATCCTGTTGAGTGGTCCTCTCAACGAACGATGTGCTGAGCTCCCCAAATTGCACCAAGTTGTAGCTCACTCCACCTCCGCTTAACAACCCTGCGATGATTCCAACGATCGTCGCAAATATTTCCAGACATGTTCCGTAACGAAACTAAAAAAAACAACGAAATTTAAATCATTATCAAATCTTCACTAGAGTTTGTTCACTCAAGCTTTATCTGCTAAGCCACTGCATCGATTTTGAAGAAATTTGACGTACATACCAAGTTCAAAAACAGGCTACTTTAAATCAAACTTTATCTTTGGAGGCTTAATGGGGATAAAAATTGTATGAAAAATTATTCTATTCTAAAAAAATAAATAAAGTCAAAAGTCATGGGTATTATGAACGCCAACGGCTGTCTTTCTGTTAAGCTTTCATGGCTTAAGCACTCGACTGATTTTAGTTGAATTTGATCTGTGTATAGCTAAAGACCCAAGTTCAAACATAGCCTGCTTTTTTTTAAATCAATCACAATTGTTACGAGTATAATAGGGGTGAACGTTTGTTTGCAAATTTACTCTATTCTGATGAAGTCGCGGGTAAACAGCTAGTCTTATAAAACCCAGTCTTCCTGTCTGTTAAACCTTTACAGATAAACTACTGGACAGATTTAAATTAAATTTGATATGTGACCAGTTAAAGATTCAAGTTCAAACAGTAATTAACTTACAGCACTTTAAACCTGCTAAAATCGACTTCGATTTTAAGAATGTCGTCCAAAAACACTAAGTAGTTTCTTAGATAAACCCGGAACTCCATCATCAAATCCTGACTTGGTAGCAATGTTTACAACCTCAAAAATACGTTATTTAAAATTAAAAAACAATTTTTAGAATCGGTTCACAAATTACGAAGAAATCAATTAACATACATACAAAATCTTCTCCTTTTTTGATTCGGTTAAATAACAAAACATCTATAATATTATACATGTCGACGTTTATCTTCAGAAAAGCGCTTTTTCGGAATCTAGTAATTTAAGTAATTTAAGCGCTTCAACGGCTATACACCGATTTCAATTTCCTTACTTGTCTCTATTACAATCATGTTATTGTAGAAATAATTGCATAAAACAATCTCAATTTACAGAACGGACTATTAAAATCCAAATCCTTGTTTATCTCAACACTTATAGCTGTCATAAACTTATAAATTAGCTGATACCACGACGCCAGAATGTTAAAGACAAAAATGTATATTCGTTTTTACTTTTAAAAAATATGTTATAGTATTAGCATAATTATAGCAATACTTATCATTTACCAAATGACAACTAATTAAATTAAAAAAACTAATACTAGCTGTACAACAATTGTCTTAACAGTACTTACTATTTGAAAATATGACGTTTTCAACTCTTCTTTAGATTCGGATGATTCCCTGAAAAAATATTATATTGTGAATAAACACGAATGTAAAAACACACATTAGTAATTATTTTTTTTTCTACTTGAGTGTATAATTTGTGAGTTTATTACGTCAAATTCACTTCGTTAATTATGAATTACTAGTGGTCGCCCGTTGGTCGAAATTCGACCACAATAAATTTTTATATCTTGTTGATAAGAACGCCATCTTCATTTCTCAAGTTCAACTACTTTGTTTCCAAACTTTTTAGTGTGCCATCTGTGATTTATTTATTTATTTAACAATTTATAGCACACAAAAAAAAACAAAAATACCCAAATACACGAGAAGGTAAAAATGCACAAAAGGCGAGCTTATCTCTAACTAAAGAAATTTCTTCCAGCCAACCCAGAAAAAATGAAGCTGTGAAAATAAAATAGAAGGCATCGTGTACAAAAAAAACAATTAACTATAGCTATACCTAGAACAAATAAATAAAATTTTTCCCACAGTTTGATTGATTGGAAAGTAAAAGATTTAGAATAACAATTGGAGTGCGAAGCGGGAAAACGAAGTACAGAGCTACGGTTGGAACGACATGGGGAATCAGCAGAGTGCAGAAAGCTAAAACGCTCCCGCAGGTATGAGGGAGCTGACGGGTTGAACAGAATATTATATAGGAGAGATAGAATATGTAAATTTCTGCGGAGACGTATAGGGAGCCATTTAAGTTGAGCTCTAAACATGAAGACGTGGCCAAACTTACGGAGATTAAAAATAAATCGGATGCATGGATTTTTTAGCTTCTCCAATTTATTTAGGAGAGATTCCGTAGCATCAAGGAAACATGCATCACCATAATCAAGAATTGGGAGTATAAGAGACTGTACAAGGGAAATTTTTGTTTTCGTAGGAAGAAATTTTTTAAAGAATATAACATATGAAAGGTATAATAGATTTTTTTACTCAAATTAGTAATATGATCCTCCCAAGAAAGTTCCGAGCTAAAAATAACGCCTAGGTTAGTGACACTGGTCGAAAAAGAGATCTGAGTACCGTTGTAAACTATAGGTGGCAGACTGGAAAAATCAATAGATCCAAGCTGATATCTACTCCCGAGAATTATAGCTTTTGATTTTAAAGGGTTAATCAGGGCGCTAGTCTTATCCGAAGTACTATAATGACGGTAAATCTGCAAATCATCTGCATACAAATGAAAATTAGAAGAAATTACCGCAGTGATTGTATTCATAAATATTGAAAACGTTAAGGAAGACAATATGCACCCCTGAGGGACACCCGCAACAATATCACACCAGTTGGACTGCATTTCATATAAAAATACATATTGTGAGCGACCACGCAGATAAGAGTCAAACCAATTTAAAGTAGATGAGGAAAAGTTAATGGTCTTAAGAACACCAATGAGCAAATCAAAATCCACCGAATTAAATGCACTACTGAAATCCAGCAAAACGAGTGCGGTAAGGAGTTTTGAATCTATTGCGTAACGAATATCATCAGAAACTTTAACTAGAGCCGTCACTGTACTATGTCCTCGCCAAAAACCTGATTGGAATGGGCTTAAGAGTTTATTGTGTCGGAGAAAACGAGTTAGCTGATCATGGACAATGTGCTCCAAGACTTTGGATAGAAATGGCAGAATGGAGATAGGACGAAAATCAGAAGGGCTCAAAGGATGTGATTTTTTTGGAAGCGGAATGACCTTTGCCTTTTTCCACACTGAAGGGAACACCTGAGACGATAAGGAATAATTAAAAATGTAAGTTATAACGGGAAGGATGTGAGGGATAAGAACAATCATTTTGGAACACAATCCATCGTCGCCGACTGCCGCTGATGAGATGGATCTAATGTGTTTCTCAACTTCCACTTCTGAAACTGCCATAAGCGAGAAGGAACAAGACGGGCGTGAAATTAATGATAAATCACTGAGAGTAGCACATTTAGTAGAGCTGTCCATAACTAGCGGTGGTGAAGAAAAGTGTGAGTTCAGCGTATTAAGGTCAAGACAACTGTTTTTAAAAACAGGATCCTTACCAATCCCTAAAGATTTTAAGAAGCGCCATTTCTCTTGGGTGTTGGATTTCGCGATAGTCTCGTGAATATAACGCCGTCTTGCAACACGACACATTTTGTTGCAAGTATTCCGGAGAGCCCTATACCGATCAAGATGATCATCAGTTAGATGTTTTTTGTAACACCTATTTGCCCTATCTCTTGCCGACATAGCTTTTTTGATTTCCTCTGAAATCCATGGAGATGGCTTATGCTTTTTTCTCAGCTTTTTAAGGGGAGCGTGACGATCAAATAAACTTAGAATAGTAGAATTAAAATAGGAGATAGCAGCGTCAATGTCACAAGCCTCCTATACGGGAGACCAGTCAATGGCAGATAAATCTTGGCAGATAATGAACTCATTATCATTGAAAAACATTAGCGTTATGCACTTCTCCTACACATAAACTACAAGTGTGCCAAATGTTATGCTCCTGGGTCCGCACAATTTTCGTAAAAAGGGGTCCAAAGTTTTAGCATCACGTATAAATATATATATGTATATGAAAACCTGACCTAGAAGTAAACCCAACTTTTGTGCACTTTCGTTTATCACTGTCCATGTTTATGTCAAAAATTGTGCACAATAAAGAATCTAATAATAAATGAAACTTCAAACAACATCTTTACTGAATAAATTAAATTGTTCGTTTACTTAGATATTCATTTATGCATGTACATGATAACATTTGATATCAATACGTTTAATTTTTGGTATACATTATTTATGTAAGGTTTATGTATTTACGTATTTCTAAAATTTCCGTGTATTATTTTTATGAAACAGATCATATTTATATTACATTTTCAAATTTATCTTTCATACAATATATTTGCACCCCCACAATTAAAGTAATACTATTTAAATTATGCGCTTCGGCTATATTCGTCAAGGTTCGGAAATCCGAATGTATTTTAAAGATATACATATTTTAAAGATATACCTAGAATTGTCATTACCTAATTTATTATTTCGCTTAAACTTAGATCACCAAATTTAAAAATAAAATACATAAAACAATATAAAATACATAAAACAACATAAAACATAAAGTGTAAAAATAATAAAAAGTGTAAAGTTAAGGCGTATAATTTAAATAATAGTACTATACTTCAACTCTACCTGTTGGCTTGTAGAGGATGCTGTATGACATCAAGACTTACGTCATTCAGTATTTCTTTTAAAAAAAATTGTGAACTAAATTTTAGAGATTAAGCGTTATAAATTTAACGTAATCTGTGGCAACTTATCATAAGACTCTAATTTAAGGAACTATACTGATTTTAATCATATTCCCGTTAATGTATTTTTTTTCTTTCGGACACAAAAACTTTCCGTTTAATATGTAACATTATCTGTTTACTTTTTTTATGTAAATTTGAGTTCGTATAAATGTGATTTAAATTTGGAACACTATATTTAAATTTCGTTTAAAATTTATTGCGGTAGAGCCTTGCTAGAGCGGTTTATATTTAAAAAACTAAAAAATGGTGCTTTTTAAGTACGGCTCTTATTTTTATGTATGTTAATATAATTCTCGGTCATTTCTGAACTAAATCATATTTCTTTGAAAAAGTATAGTTCCAAGGTAGATAGTTCTATTGCCACTAAGTCTAGATGTGATGATGGAAAAAAAATCGAAGAAAACACTAAACATTAATTAAAATCGAAGTTGGTTTTTTTATGCGTAAATTATTTTTATTTATTTATAGCAATTTTGGGGTTTAGCTGAAAATATATTTTTGTAAACTTTACAAAGTCTGATTTTAGTAAAAATGGTTAGCAAAACGGTTTTTAAAGTTAATACAAAAAAGTCTTATACTGGTACTATACTATTCTTGTGAAAATTTACAATAGTATAAGACTAAAACCAGTAAAGAACATGGGCCAATAGCTTAAAAACCAATAGGAAACGGTCAAAACCTTAGATAAAACAACAGAAAAAATATTTTGTTTTTTAGGTACATTTTTACTTTCATTCATTAATAACAGCATCTGATTGAACACTCAATTTAGTAAAACGATGCAATAAAATTGGTTATTGCGTTAAATACAATTAGTTTTACATTAACGATATCGAAAAAAATACACGTTATTATTCTAGCATGCGCTCATTGTTGCGATTTTTAATGTTTTTTATTATGTATGAAAAATAATAATAAACAAATGTAGAACTACAACAAAGAAACGGAATATTTGTTTATCTTATAAAGATGGTAGTCAACAATACCCCAATCATAAATAGTTAATAACTGCCCCGTGACGTTGACGGTATGGAGGCAGGAATAGGTAAGGCGGTGGTACTAATCCGGGCGAGTCGCTGCAAAACTCTACCACCTAGAGTGATGTCACGATGTTAATGACGGTAAGCCTATCCTCGCCTTTTACGAGCTGCCTGGCAGGAAGGGAGATGGTCTATCCTGCAAAGGAGCCCGAACTAACAATCTTTTTTAGTGATGCCTGTTTCTGTGTTCTTAATATTAAGACATTATTTTTAATAGTGAATATAAGTATTCTTATTTGAAACAATGACAATTTAAATTTGCTTACTTTAAATACAACTGACGATACAATTTTGATTGTTAAGAATCTCACTAAAACGTTATTATGGCAGACATTCATAAGTTTTTAATATTAATTATTTGAACACATAGCCGCTTCGTTTCAATCCAAAAAGCACGCTTTAGCTTATAATGTAAAATTGGCTTAACATTTTCACGCACATATCCCCTGAGAGGTAGGCAGAGGCACAACCAATCCATGATACCAAACCATAATATCTACTAACTATACTTTGTGCACTTTCATGGTCAGATAAAAAAATGAGTATCAGCCTGAACATTATTTAAATTACTAGCAATTACATCTGAGCATGCACATTAACTGTAATACTATTAATATTATAAATGTGAAAGTTTGTCTGTTTGTAACTCCTTCACGCAAAAACTGCTGAACCGATTTTCATGAAATTTGGTATACACATAGAGAGTAACTTGGATTAACACATAGTCGTTTTTATCCCGAAATAATGTTCTTGTTGGACAACGCGGGCTACGCCGCGGGTAATACATAGTAAATTATAAAAATAACACAAAAATCAAAAATTTTCAACAACGTCCGACAAAAGCTACATGAAATGTATCAAGAACCAATCACGTTAGCTTCAAACAAAAAATCCACTCAAAATCGGTTTATTTGTTTAAATGTTACCGTGTCAAACAAAAACACGTAGAAAGCAAAAACACTTTAAATTTATACCATCCCTCTTTTTTCATTTGAAGTTAAAAAATATATTTGATGTTAAAAAATTTTTTAATTGCTAACAACGTCTGAAAAAAATCCGCAAAATAGTAGGATATTATTGTAAACGAGCTGCACCGGCAAATTTTGCACCACTTGGCTCGTGTCATGTATTTTATTTTCGCCATGTTCATACATAATTATTACATTTAAGGTACATTCATTGCCACTTTTGTGTATGTTATGTAAGTATTTTAACAAATATGTTTTAATTTTTCATGTATTAAGCAATTCGCATAGCATAGAACATTGATATTTGCTAAATTAAAATAGTCATAATTTCTTACAAAACTAAATAAGTAACAAGTAACTGCCTCTGTGGTCTAGCGGTGTAACTGCCTCTGTGGTCTAGCGGTTCGGGTGTTGGACTTGACTGCATGAGGTCTCGGGTTCGAATCCCGGGTTGGCCAACAAAAAGAAAATTGGATTTTTCCAATTTTCTAATAAAAAAAATGTTGGTCGGGATTGGAAATGTGCCCGGTTGGCAATTGGCTTGCCACCTATCCCATTGTGGGACTTAGTGTCTGCGGCTAGTCGTGGGTGCCTTGATTGTGCCTCTGCCTACCTCTTCGGGCATATGTGCGTGAAGATACTCTAATTAAGCATAATGTAGCCCACAGCTATGTCCGTACCTTAAAATTACATAGATAAAAAAACATTATTTTGAGCTATAAATCTTAAAGAAAGAAAAAATTTCGCCCCAGACAGGATTTGAACCTGTAACCTTTCGTCTCAAGCCGACGAATGCTCTAACCAATTGAGCTACTGAGGAATCCTCAGGTTACAGGTTCAAATCCTGTCTGGGGCGAAATTTTTTCTTTCTTTAAGATTTATAGAAATTTATCCCACGCACAGGGCAAGTGCTAAAAAAAATAAAAAAATAAAAAAAATTCGATTATTTTGAGCCTCCAAGAGGATGATACTCGTATATTCGTATACATTGTAAATAGATATATAGTAAGTAATTATTATTTAAATTTTTATTTTAGACGTACGTCTTGGATTTCACTCACATTTTTTAAATTGAAATCACAGCCCAAGTAAAAAAAAATAAACAAAATGAAATAAATAAAAAATAATTCATTATTTAAAACCTTTTATAGATTTTTTTTTAAAAAAAGGAAAATAAATTAAGAGAAGACTAATAAATAAACAAATTAAGATAAGAAAGAAAGAAGTGCTAGAGGGTAAGAAATATATGTCTCCAAAACAACAAACAGACAACAAAAAAATGTTATCGGTGCGTTGCCAGTTTAAGGCTGGGATTGGGATGTTAAGCCTCTTGTTCTATCTCACCTGCCAGAAGGAAGACGACAGTGGCACTGATTACTGTATCAAGATTGATCAAGAAATTGGATCAATTCAGGAGAATCTCCAAAAAAACGCTTCCATCTAGCTCTCGAATGAATGAAATAATTGAAAACATACTAAAATGTGCCACAATTGCTAAGTTTTAATAAATCCATAACAATATTTAAATTAAGCAAATAATTGTTAAGAATACGAAAGCGGTAAAAATTGAAAAAAACTAACTGATAACCGTACGTTAAAAATCAATTCTAATTACTCACTCGGACGACTTCTTTTTAGTTTTAGTCCCCATTCTTATTCTCTATTTAAATAAGATGTACACATCTACACATCGCCGTACATTTGTCTCTATTGACGGCCAATACAATACTAACCATCCGTTTTATAGTTTAGTTACTTACAGTTTTAAATGAAAGCAAAGACTTATCGCTTAAAAATTATTGAATGTTAATGAATTTGCGTGAACCGAGTACAGTCCTCGGATAATTTTGTACTATCTCAATTTTCGAGTTCTACATATTTTTAGATATCCACAAAGGTTACACGAGGTAAGAACTATCTGGCAAAGTAAGGATCTCTACGCGTTTTAATTAATTATTTGAACGTAAATGTAAACGTGTTGGTCCGGGCTCCTTTGCAGAATAGACCATCTGTCTTCCTACCAGGCAGCTCGTAAAAGGCGAACATAGGCTTACTGTTACTAACACCGTGACATCTGACTAGGTGGTAGAGTTTCGCAGCGAATCACCCCGATTGGTACCACAGCCTTTCATAAGTCTGCTGCCATAACGCCATGACGTGTTCCGGTTCGGAGGGTATGGTAGCCGGTAAACTTAGGCCTAACATCCTGACCTCAGGTTGACAACGCACCATTACCACCTTTGGTAGACAACAAAGGTGGTAATGGTGGAAATTCATGACGCCTAGAGACCTAGGCGTCATGAATTTCTTACCATCAGGAAATCCGTCTGCTTGTTTGCCTTCCTATAACATAAAAAAAATGTGACTAATTATAATAATTGAATATCGATTTTGGTAAATTTGATGCAAATTGGAGCAAATTTCTACTTGACTAATGGCAAAATGCTAACGCAAATGCCAAATCCTAAAGAAATAAAGCAAGAAGAAGAAGAAGACGGTCTTCTTCTTCAGTTTTCGCTAAATCGGATAGTTACCGAGTAGCTAACGCCAATACCAAAAATTAAAGAAAAAAAACGCAACAATCTCTTTTTTTTGTGATCATAAATTTTATTTCAATGTTTTTGCTAAAAAAAGGAAAATATTTTTTCATAGACTTTTATAGGATTTTCTAATTCACCGAAACCAAAATATATATTAAGTGACCAAAGTAGGAAAGTTAGTCGCCCGTCAGTCGAAATTCGACAATAATAAATTTTAATATGTTGTTGATAAGAACGCCATTTTTATTTCTCAAGACCAACGAACTACTTTGTATCCAAACTTTTTAGTGCGCCATCTGTGATATTTTATTATCATCAATATATTGGTTTGTGTGTGTAAAATGCATGGTAGTGTGGGTAATGTTTTATTGATTTAATGTACTTTTTATAAGCATTATTATTGAAAAATATTAGCACTCTGCACTTCTTCTACACATAAACTATAAGTGTGCCAAATTTTATGCTCCTGCGTCGGCGCAATTTTTGTAAAAAAGGCTCCAAAACTTTTGGCATCAAGTATTAATACTTAGTCTGGCCATAAATACTGTTACACTTAAAAATAAAAAAATATTACATTTGAATTTCGAATCTGTCATTTTTATACGATTGTTCATTGTGTTTTCTCATTTTGGCGCCAATACATTGTACAATATTTTGCGATATTAAAATGGAGTGGGGTGATAAAGAGAACCGAATCGCTGTGATTGCATTACACAAAGTAGGTATGGAGCCAAATGCAATTTTTAAAACTCTCCATACACTTGGTTTTAGTAAAATGTTTGTGTACCGGGCTATTAATAGGTACAATGAGACTTCCTCTGTTTGTGACAGAAAAAGATCTGGCCGTCCACGTAGTGTTCGTACGAAAAAGGTGGTCAAAGCAGTAAGGGAAAGAATTCGAAGAAATCCTGTCCGAAAGCAAAAGATTTTATCTCGGGAAATGAAGATAGCACCTAGAACCATGTCGCGTATTTTAAAAGATGACTTAGGACTTGCAGCCTATAAGAGACGCTCTGGTCATTTCTTAACTGATAATTTAAAGAAGAATAGGGTCGTAAAATCGAAACAATTACTGAAGCGGTACGCAAAGGGAGGTCACAGAAAAATTTTGTTTACGGATGAGAAAATTTTTACAATTGAGCAACATTTTAACAAACAAAATGACCGTATTTATGCTCAAAGCTCTAAGGAAGCTTCCCAATTAGTCGACAGAGTGCAACGTGGACATTATCCAACTTCAGTGATGGTTTGGTGGGGTGTTAGCTATGAAGGAGTGACTGAGCCATGTTTTTGTGAAAAAGGTATCAAAACATCGGCACAAGTGTATCAAGATACCATTCTTGAGAAGGTAGTTAAGCCCCTTAACATCACCATGTTCAATAACCAAGTATGGTCCTTCCAGCAAGACTCGGCGCCGGGTCATAAAGCTCGGTCCACGCAGTCTTGGTTGGAAGCGAACGTTTCGGACTTCATCAGAGCTGAAGACTGGCCGTCGTCTAGTCCCGATCTTAATCCGCTGGATTATGATTTATGGTCAGTTTTAGAGAGTACAGCTTGCTCTAAACGCCATGATAATTTGGAGTCCCTAAAACAATCTATACGATTGGCAGTGAAGAATTTTCCCATGGAAAGAGTGCGTGCTTCTATTGATAACTGGCCTCAACGTTTAAAGGACTGTATTGCAGCCAATGGAGACCACTTCGAATAAGCTTTTTATATTTTTAATTGTTGTATATTTATGTATTAAACTAACACACTGTAAAAGTAATATATCTTATTTGCAGTTAAAAAAATATTTTTTTTCTTTATTACAATATTTATGGCAAGACTAGGTATATAGAATTAATAGTAGGTAAATTTACGTATCCTAATATATATTATTCATTTGCAACAATTGAAATCTAGCTACTATCGCTTATTTACAATAAAATGTTTTTTCTTACTCCTTTCCTTTGTTCAGCTCTTGGGTGATGTACGGACAGCAGCGTCACCTACGACGTGGTCCAATTGTGTTTGCAAAACACAAAGTACATACAAAGTTTAAACCAAATAAGTCCAGCCGTTTAGGGGTTAGATGAGAAAGACACATACAGAACTTAAAATAGATAGAGTAGGTACTTGAAACTTCGAATTTGGATCGCCAATTTAATATACATAACATAAGGAAAACTTTAATTAAGTATACTAAGTAGGTATATCTTTAAAAACATTCTTTAACTTTAGATTTGGTTTTTGTTTATTGTATTTGCATTATTCAGGTACCACGTTGCTTTATTTTTCACCGGTATTAATAAAAACATGTTTAAGATAAACATTTAAATTTAACATGGTACGTAAATTTATATAAACGAGGCAACACTTATGAAGTAACGAAAGGGGCCAATGATTTTCGTGGTCTAAGATCCGAACCTAAGTCAACCTGGTAACAGGATGAAATATTGTTATAATAAACTAGCAGCCCGAACCCAGCTTTGCACGGTTGACCAAACTTCTAAGTCATTTTATAAATGTATTATGTACCTTCCTCTTGATTCACTTTATCTATTAAATAAAAACCGCAACGAAATCCGTTGCGTATTTTTCAATACCTAAGCATACGGACAGAGGAAACTTACTGTGTTTTATACTATGTAGTGAATTAGGACATATACATTAGGAAATGTATTAATCATGTGTTTCCTATTAAATCCTGCGCACATTAATTTTTAATAATTAAATGTTACAACATTAAGGTAACAATAAAATTTTATTCTGACTTAACATTTGAGATTGTATATTTAAGAAGTATCGTTTATTATATATAATATATATTTTTATGTTATATGTTATTTGTATTGTTATGTATACAAATACTTATATATTTATACAGTTATTATACATAAATAGACGAATATGCAGAAGTTGGGTTTCTTGTTATTTGCCTGGTATAAACAGGTATCATTGATGACAGTCACTTTTAGCTGATTTGATAATATAAAAAAAAATATCAACACATCGGTTGTTTTATTACGAATACGTTGATATAAGCCTGATTGCAAAAACTCGGAATTTTTTTTTTTATTTTTCAGGATTTTTTTAGGCAACCCATTTTTAATACGATTTCTAACAAACTGAATCTGTATTTAAAAAAGAGTGGTGTTAGTTACACTATTTATAACTCAAGAAAGGCTGAACGGCTGAAAATTGGTGGGGAGGTTGCTTAGAACCGGGAGAAGTACATAGGATACTTTTTATCCTGTTCGATTGTGAGGATATTGGGGAAAAACAACATTTTAATAGTTCCCATACAAACTGGACAGGTGGATTGAAGTTCGCGGGAACAACTAGTTTATTATAAAACATGTTTCATTCTATTAGCAGTTGGGTGTAGGTTAATATTGGTTCGCATTTTCTACTATCTGATTGTTTTCAGCAATTAAAGTTTTTATAATAAAATGTTTTTCTTTAGTGCAAACAATTTAAGACAAGACAATGAACTTGTTCTTAAATAAGTACACACATCGAAAAAAAATCAAGTTGGATGGAATGCAATTTGCATAAAAAATTGTTTAATCAAAGAATCTACGTTTTGTAAGAAAAAATAGGGAGTTTTGGCGCCATTGTGAATGAAAGTTTTCCCATTCCCACCTAAATTAGTTAATTTAGGTGGGAATTAGATTAATTTTGTTCAGTAAAAGTGCGCAAATGTATTAATCATGAAGAAATTAGAGTGTCGTCTATTTCCTCGCTACCGCCAAATCTCACAAGATGAGCTTGAGTAACAAAGCCACCGCTTTACTCAAGACCCGGACCTGACATGACGTAGTGACTAATGACTTTATAAGAGTTAAGAATTAACTGACTTGACATTGACAAAGTAAGTCGTGAAAAACGATCGAAAGTCATATTTATAAAAGAATAAGAAAAGTTAGGACTAGCCTAGCCTTACTTTTAAACTGAGGGTGCTACTTATTTACTACTTCAACTATATATGGTAAAGTCGTCTATTCTAGTTAGTAGTAGTTAGTCTAGGCTGGTTTAAAAAAAACTGAAATGTATGGCATTTTATTTTCAGGTCAAATAAAACACTTGATACTAATCAAATTAATGATTTTCTTTACGACATTGCTTTTGACGATGAGGTGGAGGGTGTTGGTGATTATATTGATCCACCTGGCAATGGCAACGTGTTTGACGGTGACTCAGGCGAAGAAGATTTAATAAATTTAGACTGATTATCAAGAAAACAATTGTTAGCATCTCCTGAACTTACACTAAGGCGAATTCAAGATGATGATGAAAATAAAAAGTTCTCGGTGTACCATCAACATTCAGACCCACAGTATCAAATGTGAAAACAGCGAGACTCTTGGAGAAGCAAAAGTGGGTAAAGAGAATTGCCTCAAAGCGGCCGGAAGTGGTTTCCACCACTACACAGGTCCGTGTTAACTGTTGATAGTGGTTCTGACCCTATTATACATTTTGTATTATTTTTTAACCACGACATAGTTATGTATGTCATAAAACAATCACTTAGTTATGCAGCCCGACAGGGGAACATGAACTTCACCTTTGCCGATGGTGATATTTACTCCTTAGTTGGTCCGGGCTCCTTTGCAAAACAGACCATCTGTCTTCCCCCTACCAGGTAGCTCGTAAAAGGCGAGCATAGCTTTACGGTCACTAGTACCGTGACATCTTACTAGATGGTAGAGTTTCGCAGCGAATCACCTCGATTGGTACCACCGTCTTACCTATTCTTGCTACCATAACGTCCAATGCCTGGCGTTGACGTGTTCCAGTTTGGAGGGTAAAGTAGCCGGTAAACTTACTTTTGCTCGAAGCCCAACATCCCTGCATCATTACCACCTTTAGTGTCTCTAGGCGGTGTGAATTTCTTACCATCACGAAATCCGTCTGCTTGTTTGCCTTCCATTTGTGCGCTTTATCATTTTGAGTGGTTATTCTCCTGTACTAAAACGCTGTATGTACTGAAAACAACAAAAGTACTAGTATCAATTTGCTAAAGAAATGTATGAGTAGGAACCGGTTAGAAGAAAGACATTTTCATGTGCCGGATAACACTAACCTAGCTCCAAATGATAGAATGGCGAAGGTACGGCCTTTGTTTGACATGCTCTATAAGAAATTTATTGAATATATATATATTATATGCTCCTATTGAAAATGAAATAACTATATAACGATTTTCTTTACTTTTAAAGAAATGCGTATAAATTAGAACTTAGAAGCGTTTTGGGCGTTTTGGCGAAATAGAGTGAAAAGATGGTCGCAGCTTTTTCGTGTTTATTAAATTCTGTATCTGTACATTGAGTAAAATTAGTCAAATTTGGTTGCAACATATACAATTTTGTTTAGTTAAAGTGCACAATTGTATTTTTTTGTTGTATTTTGTCGTTGCCGCCAAAGTAGAGGCCAATCCTTTAACCAAGAGTCTGTCATATCTATTTATGACCACCTTTCACTAATTTTCAACAATTTAAGTCCAATTTTACTAAATCAGGTAACTTAGTTCAAACCTAAACTTGTTTTATGGCAGATGTTAATACTCATGATGAAAACTAAAATAAAAGATATTTTAATACTTATTTTGGTATTAAACGCGACTTAAGTAATAATTTAAGACGACTACAAAAAACGAATTATCTTTGGTCCGGGCTCTTTTGCTGAATAGACCATCTGCCTTCCATGCCAGTCAGCTCGTAAAAGGCGAGCATAGGCTTACCGTCACTAACACCGTGACATCTGACTAGGTGGTAGAGTTTGGCCGCGACTCACCCGGATTTTTAACGCCGTCTTACCTATTCCTGCCGCCTTAACGTCATGACGTGTTCCGGTTTGGAGGGTAAGGTAGCCGGTAAAATTACTTTTGTTTGAGGCCTAACATACCGACCTCAGGTTAGCAACGCACCATTACCACCTTTGGTGTCTCTAGGCGCCGTGAATTTCTTACCATCAGGAAATCCGTCTACTTGTTTGCCTTCCATTATCATAAAAAAAACCTTATCAATTCGTGTTGTTCATGTATGTTTTTATTTATGTACATATTGAGTTAAAAATAAACGTCGACGAGTTTAGTCACTTTTTTAAAAAAAATATTTTTATACTTATTCAGTGCTACGGAAACTTCGGTCAGTTTAAAGGGTTTTTAATTAAGGTCATCGATAACAACTTTTATAAAAATCTTTTATCATTGCGTTTATGATCGCATTCCTCCGAAATGGACAGAATTCGGACAGAGACAGACGAAATGTTCGACAGAGGAACATTTATAATATTTATATTATACTTTAATAAATTATGATATTATATAATTATATTATAGGTGTCAGCATAGTAGTAGAGGGTCTAGCAGGGGATTATTGCAGTAACTCAAGCGCATCAGATTAAGATATGGGAGATATTTTGTACTATAGTTCTACACCTCCATCACGTATAAAAAATAGAGTCACGCATAAAGGTTAGTCTATCCAAATTTGTTTTGAAAGACAAATTAAAGAACTGTGGTCTAATTGTGTGTTAATAAGTGTATGTTAAAATTTTCTAATGATTTCAGGGATTTACTGGAGTTTGAGGGTCAGAAACAATTTTGGGGTGACTTCTCTGACAGGCTGAGAAATCTGATGAAGATCTTTCGATATCAACTACGACATTTTTACACCTAACAGTCGGGATTGTTGCAACCGGGCATTATTTTGATAATAAATAATCGGTATTATTAATTCTTTATTCCTTGAATTGAAATAATACATCAATTAAAACGAAAAGAAAGTCAGCATCTTAATCTGAAGGATGATAGGATCTTGAGAAAATCGAAAGATGCAAAATCTATAGACTCTAACAGCGTTGTTCCGCGAATCCAATCTTAATATAGTCTAGTACATATATAACCTTCGAACTAAGCCCCTTGCGGAATAGGCAGAGCATATCAAGTACCAAGTGTCACAATTCATGCAGACCTGCCTGGTTTCCTTTACATTCTTTACTCGTTTTATAAAACAATTCCGGATGGTTTGGTTTGCTCGGTATTTTTTTTTTTGTTTTTTTATAAATTGTGTTTTTTGGAAATTATATTTAAGTACGAATTACATAATTAGTCTAACCTCAAAGCAAACAATCATTGACTTCGTTACTTAACAACGGACTTCGTTACTTAACAACGCCAATCTGCTGGAACTTTAATTATTCGCCAAAAAATAGTATTATTATTCGCCAATAGATGTCAGGAAGAGTCATAATAAATTGGGACTACTCAAACGCCTCCTATTTGTTAAACACGAATAAAACACGAATATGACATTTTCTAAAAATGATTCCTAGCTAGATCGATTTATCGCCCCCGAAACCCCCTATATACTATATTTCATGAAAATCGTTGGAGCCGATTCCGAGATTCCAATTATATATATACAAGAATTCCTCGTTTAAAGGTATAAGATACCTATGTGAAAAAGAAGAACTATTAATTTCAGTTGTAAGTCTTTGTCCACTTTTCTTAATTTGATGCCTCTACCGCGTTTCCAAATGTTTTAATACTTTTGGTATTTCCATGTTAATCTTGAATTAGTTTTTCAGCAGCAGCAATTTTTTAAGTTTAAAATAAGTTATTGTTCTTCATTTTCATGTAAATGATATTTACAGTTGAGGATGTGACCTTTAATATCAACTTTTTTAACAAATTTTCTTAATTTGATGCCTCTACCGCGTTTCCAAATGTTTTAATACTTTTGGTATTTCCATGTTAATCTTGAATTAGTTTTTCAGCAGCAGCAATTTTTTAAGTTTAAAATAAGTTATTGTTCTTCATTTTCATGTAAATGATATTTACAGTTGAGGATGTGACCTTTAATATCAACTGAGACGAAGATGTACAATAGAGGTCCCAATATGGATCCTTGCGGAACCCCCTCATACGGAACGGCTTGGAGAACTTGTCATATTTCTCTCAATATCGCAAAACTCAACTGTTCGATTACGATTAGAAAGGTAACTTTCGAACTATTATCGTTTTTAGTATTCAACTCGTAATAACGCAATTTTGCTGGTAATAAAAGCAAATTAATTGAACCGAATGTTTGTGATAGTTCCACAGCATAATGATATAATACTCGCCTCTGTCCTATGCACTTCAAATATCGTCCATGATGCTAGAAAGAGCAGCCGATAACATTTTTAATTATTTATACGGAATACTCACGATACATTTTTATTTTATTTGTCAATGTTTCGGCCTATGCGACTAGGACTACTAACTATTTATAATGTGCGGCGATTTAAGTTTACCATCATAAAAACATTTGTTATTCTATGACGTATAAGAAAAGCAAACTGCAGAACAGGGGTCTGATTTCGTATCTTTTAGGGATGATCACTGGGTAAAGTGTACATCAAATAATTGTCAAAATGAAATGTTTCGTATTTGCTTTCTTTCTAGTTTCTTTAAGTTTTGGCCTTCACGTTAGTATTTTGCCATTCGTCAAGTAGAAATTTGCATCAAATTTTTTATCAATTTTGATCAATTATAATTAGTCATCAGTCATAAGTCATCAGTAAGTCATGTCAGGCTCTTGAGTAAAGCGGCGGCCTCATATAGGGAGATTTGACGGCAACGAGGAAATACATGATATGCTAATTAATTAATTAATTATGCTATTCTTCATGATTATTTCATTTGTGCACTTTCACTGAACAAAATTGTACAAAATGCCACCAAAATTGACTAATTTCACTCACTATCAACACGAAATTTAAAAATTATGAAAAAATTTCGACCATCTTTTCTCTCGATGGCGCCAAAAACTCTATTTGCTCTCTTCTTTGCATTTCTGTTAGTCACTGGAAATAGTTAATATAAAACACGTCATCTGACAACTATTTAATGTATACTTTACCCAGTAATCATAACTAAAAGATGCACAATCAGTTCCAGGGTACAGTTCTCGCAACTCACAAAGGCAAGCGGGCTTTACATGTGGTAAGCGCGTATTTGTATATCGTGTCAAAGTATGCGTGTAAGTAAAATCAATATTATCAGCATAAATAAGTTTGTGTACTGCAACTACATACATAGTAATCTTAGGTTTGTAAAAGTATGCTAAACTGTAAGATATTGTTCAAACTTACTTATTTCTATAGCTGACAGTGCACCTTTCTGTAATACCTTTTAAAAGTAATTTTTCTACCATTTTAGAAAGTCACTGTAATATACGCGAGGCCCTTAAATCCTCATAATTGTGTAGGTTTATACTGGTGGTAGAGCGCTTTCTACTGCCTTACCTATTCCTACCGCCATAATGACAATGTTATGTTCTGGTCTGGAGGGTAGGGTAGCTGTTGTATAATTGTCCCAACACCCGACCTCAGGACAACGATGTACTACAACATTTATGGTGTCTATAGGCTATGGTTATCTTTTACCATCAGAAGAGATGCGTGATTATTCGTTGTCTTTTGACATAAAAATCGAAGGACCTATTTTTTTATGTATTGGTCATACTGGTACATTAGGTCATGAGTCAGGATAAAGTGTAAATACCTGTGACTGTAGAAGTATTAACAAAAGTGGTAATTTTCAAGGAATTAGATTATGTCAGAAATATGATTTTCAGAGGTATCCATTTTAGACGGTGTCATCAGATGTTTGAAAGTTTTTGAAAAGTTTTTTAAAGTTTTGCTACTGGTTCATCTACAAGTTCAAGATGGAATAGTGATTAGTATAAAAAAAGATTTTTTATACTTTGGTATACTAGTAATAATAGTATACCAGCCTGAAAAAAAAATTAACTTTGTCAGTATCACTCAAACAGGTAGGAATAATGTAATCATCGTTGTTTTTAAAATTAACATTAACTTTAAGATTTTTCCATAGCAAGTATGAATTGTTATTATTTTTATTATATTGAAAGGCAAACAAGCAGACGGTTTTCCTGATGGTAAGAATTCAAACTGTCTAGAGACACCAAAAGTATCGAATATTAATCTAAATACGTCAATGGCAAACACTGACGTTATGGCGACAGGAATAAGTAAGGCGATGGTACCAATCCGGGCGAGTCGCTGCGAATCTCTATTACCTAGTCAGTTGTCACGGTGTTAGTATGCCTATGGTATGCCTATGCTCGCCTTTTCCGAGCCCGGACCAACATGGGGAAACATGATAAGCATTAGGATGTAATAAAAAATGAAATAAGCCTTTTTTACTTTTTCATGGACCAACTTGACAGTCACTTGTTAGGGTTGGGATCCCGTGACGACCACGTGCACGCGGAAAAAAATTATTGTCTGTTGAATATATAAAAAACTGACTTATCTATCTATCAATATATGCATATATATAGACAGATATTCATATAAATCAATACTTGTTATTTTGAAAATAATACAAAGTTGAAAGTTTGGAAATGAAAGGATTAAAAACTAATGATAATTTCAAAATTATTTCAATCCAATATTTGCATGCATGGCAAATCTAAATCCTTCGTGAAGTTTAATTTCTTTCAATTGCTAGACTCTTTTCCATCAGATACCGTATACCATATGTTGTGTATGTCATATTAAAAATTTCATGGAAGTTTCAGAAAGCTTTAAACGACGACAAAAATGCAACACTTGTGAAGGAAACAAAAAACAACATTTCAATGTCTCCCGTACAAACCGATATTAGTTCTCAATGTCACACGAAACACAGTTCGCCGGGATAGCTAGTAATAACAAGAGTTATCAGACAAATAAATCTGCGTTCTTGTTTTATTGCTGGACGATAATTGATTTAAAGACCTTGGACACAATTTGATAGAGACATAGCATCATTTAAAAATCATTTATTGTTAACATACTTAAGAGTTAAGACATATTGTTGCTAATACGAAGTAGGTATACATAAGTATGAATGACATTTTGATGTTTAAAGCAGTAACAAAGCACGCGGCTCTCCTGATGTTAGGGGATAATCATGGATTGTACACACCATAGATGTTACTGCGTAGCTATCATGTAGCCGGAATGTTAGTCATGTTAGGTCTACTAGGTATACTACTATTAGGTCTTACGCTACAGTCGAAGTCTATCGTGTAACCTTTTTTTTCTTATTTCTCCTCTTGCTTTATACTGGGACTATGGGACCACGTTTGTATACTACCTCAGTTCCAGCAGCTTGTTCTTGGAAGAACTCATTCTCGTAAATAGTTTTTTTAAACATTACGTCGCATATAAAATTACGTGGCAAATACCGCGTACACCGCTCGTCTACTATCGTGTACCCTACCTTTGCAAAAGAATACGACACTATCATCATTATGTAAAGAATATGTAAGGTTGTTGATCCCTACCTGTTATGCATTATTTTTCATATTTTTTTTGCGTGGGCGTAAGCATCTGCCATTAAACAAGTTTAATGAAATAAACCTCATATTGCTCTGTGCCTCTTGCGTAGAAAAAACCATCTGCCTTCCTGCCAGGCAGCTCGTTAGATACGAGCAAAGGTTAAATGGGTCATAACCAACTAAATCACTGCTGGTGGATAAATACTGTGCTGCAACTCATATGGGTAGGACCCATCACTTTACCTATTCCTTACGCCATAATGAAAGTATCATGTTTCAATCCAGAAGGTAAGGTAGCAGCTAGACTTCCACTGTAAATGGCACAAAAATTTGATCATATCTCCATGTTAAGAGATCGGCTTAAGTGGCTTCCTATCCATAAACGCAGAAACCTTTATTGTCTCTGTTTTCTTTACAGAGTTCTATTTAATGCAGCTTCTCCTGAATATATGTACGAACGTATTTCATTTTTACATCCTTTTGCTTCTGATTATTGTCCACATTTTCGTGGAACCGCTTGACCGATGTCGACGTTACGTCTACTACATATGAGTGAAAGTCCCGTCAACATCGGTCCAGCGGTTTCAGATATTAACCGGAACAAACAGACAAAAGTTGTAAAGTGTTATTGTTCTCGTACATATTATACCAAAAAAAAATATTTTACGTACACAAAAATATTTAACAATTTTGGTCTGTCTGTTCCGGTTAATCGTGTATAGCGTAAAAAGCATTTATTTTATACAAACAGACATTCTAATTTTATTTATTTGTTTGTATGTTTAGATTAAACTTTGTGTCCTTTTTTCGAAGGTGGTTTCTCCATCTCCACAGGTGGGAAGTAACACTTAAAACACTTACAATTGTTGATACAACTGAGCAGATCTAATGATGGAGCTCGAAGATAGGAGAGGTTACCCTGGAGCGCCTACTGGTAAACCCATCGAGTTTGAACTTGTTAGATTCGTCTTAACTAAATCAGTTAATGTTTTCTGATGACGAGGACTTCATGACAAGGACCAGTAAAAGAATTGGGAGGTGGCTATTTATCGCCTCTGTGGTCTAGCGGTTCGGGTGTTGGACTTGACTGCATGAGGTCCCGGGTTCGAATCCCGGTCGGCTAACAAAAAGAAAATTGGATTTTTCCAATTTTCTAATAAAAAAAATGTTGGTTGGGATTGGAAATGTGCCCGGTTGGCGATAGGCTTGCCAGCTATCACATTGTGGGACTTAGTGTCTTCGGCTAGTCGTGGGTGCCCTGGTTGTGCCTCTGCCTACCTCTTCGGGGATATGGGCGCGAAGATACTTTTTTAAATATATATACTAAAGTTTTTTTAATTCTCAGTATTCATTTAGGTTTTTATTCACATTTTTTTACTATTTTATGTCGACCAATTTTCCACCATTCTTCAACACATCTATTTTTAGTACGAATTTTATATTTTTCAATTAAAATAACATTCTTCTTTTAACGGATAAGTATGAAATGCTATTATCTAAGCATAACCTAAGATCTTTAAATTACTTTCTTACTGTTGAACTTAAGATAATACACAATTCTACGATGATTTAAATTTCCACTTTAAGGTAAAGGGTCATATTTTCGGTACTCTACGAAAAATTTAATTGTCAAAAGAAGCCCCAAGATGTTCTTTATGATAATTTTAACCTGTTACTATCCACAGTTAAACATAGGCCACGTGAACCGCATCTCAGGTTCTTTCGTATTTTGAATCCTCTAGATGTTTGCAAGTTTTAGCAGGAGCTAAAAAATTTTTGGCTTTGAGTGGATGCTTCAATTTCATTCATTTAAGGTATCAAGAAACGTTTTATAAAAAGAATTGGAGAAACTGCAAGGAAGATAGAAAAACAAACAACAAATGTACCTACGAGTTACCAGATTTTCAGTAAAAAGTTGCACCTGACTATTTGATGTGCTGCTAGAGTTATTTTTTTTATAATATAGGAAGGCAAACAAGCAGACGGATTTCCTGATGGTAAGAAATTAACGGCGTCTAGAGACACCAAAGCTGGTAATGGTGCGTTGCCAACCTGAGGCCGGGATGTAAGACCTCGAGCAAAAATCAGTTTACCGGCTATCTTACGCTCCAACCGGAACATGTCAACAGCAAGCATTGACGTTATGGCGGCAGGAATAGGTAAGGCGGTGGTACCAAACCGTGCGAGTCGCTGTGAAACTCTACCACCTAGTAAATTATATAGTAAGTAGTTATTGTGGATATGGTGAAGTTATAATAGTTGTGAACCTACACTATAAGTCAAACATGGTAGGTTTGCTTCCAGAACAGCGAGAACTGTCAGAGCTAGAAAGAATAGTGAAAACTAAATAATTTCTGAAAAAATCTATTCATCGCCAGCAGTTGGTGGAGTTCTATTGTATAGATACTTTTCAAATAACACTTTTACTTTTCAAAATTAAACTTTATTTGACACTAAATGTGAGTTCAATTAAATTAAAGATAAGTAAATAAACTTTAATTTTAAGTGAAATACTTTTTATATTGCCGAAAAATACAAATGCTAGTTAAAAAGTACTAAGTACTCGTTTAAAGAATTGACTACCTATTCTTCGCTGTGGCTGCTTATCTTCATGTTCGGCTTGTTTACTTTTGCTGCGACTCGTCACTAGCAACTGCTGGCTTATTTGTTACCAGTTTATAGATTTCTATGACCTTAGGCAGGATAAGAAGGCTATCTTACCAATTCCTGCCGCTATAACGTTAACGATCGTTCTTATCGTGTTTTGACTGAAGTATTTGATTGGCAACGCAGTACTAACATCTTTCCTTAGTCGAATGTATTATTATTCAAAAGTTACCATCGAGAAGACTGTCTAGTGTCTACAAATTTACCCTCTACCATTATATACGACAAAATATTTTAAATATGTCAACGCCTGTGAAAAGTGTTCTTACACTTGATTGTTTGAAAAAGTTGCTATTTTGTAAGTAAAGGCGAATATGTAATTGTGAAAGTAAATTTTAATAGTTCCTACTATTAGCTAGGCAGCTCGTAAAAGACGGCCCTGGGTATATTTGTCGCTAGCGCTGTGACTGGGAGTAAAGAATTAAGTTTCGGGTAATTACTTACACATGAGAATAAAGTCAGGACGTGAATTGTGGAGCTCTCCTTGTCTTAGAATCAGGTTAAGTATATACTAAAGATAAAAGTCCAAAGTTTAAAAACTAGTTTATTTCGTGTTAAAAGTTATCCTATAACGTGTTTCCAGAAATATGGAAATAGATTGTAATCTTAAATTTTTAAAACCTGACTACTAACATTTTACATTTGAGCATTTATATTCTTTAAAGGCGTTTCAGGCAATTGTAAACATGACTCCCAACAAAGGTGACCTTTGAGGAAACTTTATTTCCATCTTCCGATTATTATTAAATTTGGATTAAATCTTTTGTCTGGACGAAAGAAAGGCAACGTTTACAATCAATGTTTGCTACCGTCTAAAACCCCTATTAAAGACGTTCTAGAAGGTTGTAAGCACGCTTTCCAACAAAGATAACTGTGAAGAAAAATTTGCTGGAAATAAAGTTTTGCCAGAGTTTGTCTGTCGGTATCACAATGTTTATACGTGAAGCAAAAACTTTTGACTCCTTTTCAAGAAAATTTCGAGAATAAACAATATAATAAACAAGGCGTAAAGTACTTCGAGGCTCAACCTGGTTTTATAGTCTGTATTACAATGTGATACAGCCTATAATGTCCACTTAGTTTCACTCCTGCGTTAGTCCATGTTATTAATAAAACGGTTATAGTTTATGTGTAGGAGAATAGTAGTGCAGAACGCTTATATTTTTCAATAATAATGCTTGTAAAGTGCATTAAAACAATAAATAAAACATTACATTATAGTACGATAAAAGATCACAGATGGCGCACAAACTATATTCATATTGTTTGGAAACAAAGTAGTTGGTTTTGACAAATGAAGATGGCGTTCTTATCAAATCTTATTTATATTGAATAACTTTTAGTTAAAATTTATTATGGTTGAATTTGAAGCAATGGGCGACCACTAGTTTAATTAAATTTGGATTAAATTGGTCCAGAAAGTGCAAACCAATGTTTACAACCGTCTACCTATTAGGTCTATTAAATTAGGATAGGTATCAAGAGGTGTGTTTGTATGAAAAGGGTAATGAACGTGAAGGAAGCTAGACAGGCTTGTCAGGATCGTGAGCACTTGATACTTTCTACCTACCCCGTAAGGGACTTGCCGTGAAGATATGTATGTATATACGTATGTAAATTAAAATATCAACTCAACTCTAAAATTCGAAAACGTATTTTTCAAAATATTTTTAATATTTATAAAAAAAATACTAAGATTGGCTAAGTGCCCGGTTGGCAATATGTTTGCCACGTAACACATTGTTGGTCTATGTACCTTTAGGTAATTGTGGATTACAACTGTGCCTACTTCATCATAGATTTTGGCGTGAAGATTTTAATTTTTATAGCACGTGACCAAACTTTCAATTCACCATTTCAGATTTCATTTACTTTTTAGCCATATTATATTATTTTAGTTTTTCACCAACCTTTTTTTTCAATTAAGATCTCAATACAGTTTTTGAATCTCTTTTTCAAAAATTCCATGATCCACTTCCATAAAAAAAGGTTACATTCAATAATTAATGAAACTGTCAATTATAAGGTAATTTAATTCGAGACTCTAACTCAGAGTTAAATATTTACCCAGTCACGAGCTAATGTTTCTAAGTATACACCCGACAAAACCTGTATGTAATGTAAAGAACCATCTCGATTACGCAAACTTTCCAACAAAGAAATCACATTGAAATCTATCCATCTGTTCAAACATTATGATGGCACAGACGGACAGACACGCATGTCATACACACACGCACACACATATTCACACTCACACAGACATGTCCATCTCTAGGAGATTTTCCTTCAGGAGTTAAAAACAGTATACTGTGCTGTAAGAGCCAGTACCTAATTAATATCTCAATTTCCGTAAAGAACCGTCCGTAATTAGATAACTAATTAGTTATTTATATATTAAAATTAATGACCAATAATTTTAAACTCCAAGTCCTATAAAATAGTAGTGTAAAAGTTATTTTTATATTTATAAATGAATCATCATTTCCTTTGGTCATCTCATCATGCCTGAACGGATGGTCCAAGTTTTAACCGTTTTCAAAAAAAGGAGGAGGGTTCCGACGCGACTGTGTGTTTGATTTTGTATGTTACGTGACTACTTGGCTAATGGACAACTTATTTTTATGGTTCATTTTTTAATATATAGGTTATGATTCCGAGGTGGTTCCATATTAGTTTTATCATGATTCAATTATTGGTTTTTGAGTTGTACTTTTTTCCTCTTTGTTTTGAGTTTTTTTCCCGTGTTGATCTAGCCTCCTTTACAGTATAGACCAGGCACACGTAAAAGGCGCGCACAGGCTTACCGTCACTAACACCGTGACATATGACTAGGTGGTAGAGTTTCGCAGCGACTTACCCGGATTGGTACCACCGTCAACCTATTCCTGTCACCATAACGTCATGACGTGTTCCGGTTTGGAAAATAAGGTAGCCGGTAAACTTACTTTTGCTTGAGGTTAAACGCTCCGGCCTCAGGTTGGCAACGCACCAATACCACCTTTGGTGTTTCTAGGCGGCGTGAATTCCTTACCATCAGGAAATCCGTCTGCTTGTTTGTCATCCAATATCATAAAAAAAATAGAAAAAGGATCTCAATTCGACTGCAAGTTTTTTTAATTTTCTTTTATATGATTGTTACGTGATTACTCGTCCAATAGCCAGACCGCTTTTCATACTTCTATTTTAGAAAGATAAGTCATGATTTCGAGATGTTCCCATGTTTATTTTACCATGACGCGACTAGTACTTTTTTAGTTAAGGCCTCACACTTAGTCAGCCAGAAGAGCCAATCGCCGCACTCCCACGTTCCATAGTGAAAATCTATGAAAAATCTATGAAAATAATCTATGAAAAATTGCGCTCTAAAGTAAAAGTCTTAAGCGACAAATCACTATTTTTGACATTATAAAAGTAATTTAAAAAAAAGTATAAAAACTAGAACACTTGACTTTTAGGTATACTACTTATGTTTATGTTAAATCATGTGTCGATGTTTTCATAATTGAAGTAGACAGTTGGGTTTTGCTTTCAAAAAAGGGTTAACGTTTTGATTTTTTTCTATCGAGCAAAGTGAAATGAATCGTGTTTTGGAAACACTAGTCTTATAAAGCATATTCATGTTAATCTTGTGTATTTTTGTCACCAAGATCCATGATTGCTTTGTATGAAAAAAACATTATACTGCTGACGTATTTTAGCATATATGGACAGACCCTTAATTATACTTAATTAAGTATAAATCATTCACTTACTAGCAGTGATAAATAAATAATAAATAAATGTCCCTGAACAAGTTACTCAAATTGAATCTAACCCCAAAGTAAGCAAATTATATGTTTGTGTTACGGGTGTTAGTCAACGATACTATTACATATAAATACTTAAATAGATACAAGAATACATTTAATAAACACCCAGACCTGGAAATGCAGACATCTAAATGTTCATCACACAAATGCCTGCCTCTGTCGGGAATCGAATCCGAGCTTCGCGGTTCGTCAGTGTAGTTAAGCGTCTACGCTAGCCACTCGACCAACGAGGCGGTCATATAGAGTAACTTAGATTAACACATAGGATAGTTTATATCCCGAAATTACGTTCCTGTGGGACCACACGGACAATAGCTAGTTTGAAATAAATCCATATTACGGACAGGACGTCTATCGATTTATAACAAACTTTAAAGTTATATACAAAAATAAATTATTAATACAGTATGTTATAAAAACCCAGACAGTTTAAAGTGATGAAAACGTTGAGAAAAACTGATCTGGCCGGTGGTAAGACGAACAGTGAAAGCAGAAACTGACGAACAAATACAGTATATATCTACAGTACACCAACAGGTTCCTGATAAGAAACTGTTGATTGGCCGATACTAAAAGCAATGCATCTAGTTTTTATATAATTTTACTAACACGATATTTTATTATTAATTAATGTTAAACTAAGGTTTTCACCCGGTCTCGGCTGTATTTGAAGCACACGGCTCTTATGAAATTAAATGAAATTTATATATTTGCGCAATATGTGTTAAAGAGTATGTAGTAGTCGCCCTTGTGGTCTAGCGGTTAAGTTGGACTCGACTGCATGAGGTCCCGGGTTTGAATCCCGGGTCGAGCAACAAAAAGAAAATTTGGTTATTTACAATTTTGTAATATAAAAAAAGTTGCTCGAGATTTGATATGTGCCCGGTTGGCGACAGGCTTGCCAGCTATCACATTGTGGGACTTAGTTTCTTCGGCTAATCGCGGGTGCCCTGGTTGTGCCTCTGCCTAAATCTTCGGGGATATGGGCGTGAAAAAATTTTTTATACAATTTTACTAACAAGATGTTTTATTGTTAATTAATGTTAAACTAAGGTTTTCACCCGGTCTCGTCTGTATTTTTTGTGATAAGATAGTGAACAAGCACACGGCTCTTCTGAAATGAAATTTGTATATTTTGGAAGAAAGAAAGGAAGAAACTTATTTATTTGCTGAATATGTGTGTAAATGAGATGTTACAAAAATATTTAAGTATATCAACATGTTCATATTTCGGTGTGCAAATATTTTAATATTTATAAAAAATATCATTTAATTATATATACCATTACTTTAATTATTTATATTTATAACTGTTTTAATTAATTATTTGTTACTAATCATTTTAAAATTATAATTAAATGTAACCCTGTCCTTGTAAAAGTACCTAATTTGCGAAATATAATATGTTAAATAGTTTCCCCGTTTTGGCCCGAGCTCCTTTGCAGATTAGACCATCTGCCTTCCTGCAAGGTAGCTCGTAAAAGGCGAGCGTAGGCTTATCTTCACTTACACCGTGACATCTGACTAGGTGGTAGAGTTTCGCAGCGACTCGCCTGGATTGGTACCAGCGCTTGCCGTTGACGTGTTCCAGTCCGGAGGATAAGGTAGCCGGTAAACTTACTTTTGCTCGTGGTCTAACATACCGGTCTCAGGTAGATAACGCACCATTACCATCTTAGGAATCTTTAGGTGTCGTGAATTTTTACCATCAGGAAATCCGTCTACTTGTTTGCCTTCCAATATCATAAAAAAGTTGTTACAAATATATTTAAGCATACCAACATATTCTACTAAATTGTAGTGTGTAAATATTTAATTAAGTTTAAAGAAATTTAAATATTTATATACATTTGAACATTTAAATCCCCGTACTTATTTATATTATTTGTTTATTTTTTTTTCATGTGTAAAATTTTTATTCATTTGAATTGGAATCTATGTTTTTTTTTATATTCATTAAAATACTTTTCTTTCATGACGATTTACTGAAAGATCCTGGATTCGGTAATTCTACTTTTATATAGTTGCTTAAAAATATGTTTCTCTTAAGGCCTAACATCCTGACCTCAGGTTGGCAACGCACCATTACCATCTTTGGTGTCTCTAGACGGCGTGAATTTTTTACTATCGGGAAATCCGTCTGCTTGTTTGCCTTCCTATAACATAAAAAAATAAAATAAAAAAAAGATTTAAAAAAACTTATCTATACTACACCATGCGAATAACCACGACGCTACCATACTGGTAGAGACAACCGTATGTACAGCAAAGATGTTATTGTTTCGTCTCTGTCTTGTGGCCGCGTTGTTAGGCCTAATGTGCATGTGAAGTCAATACAAGACATTGTAATTATGGATGGAAGATGTTCGATCCCTACCCGAGCAAGTTCTTTCACAGCACTCTACCGCCAATGGTCTTCTTGGTGAAAATCCATTTATCCTTAGTTTTCCTCTTACAAGCTGCCAGGCACGGCAGAAGGCCTATTCTGAATAACAGGATACTGCTTCCGTCTTTCCTTAAAACAATTTTATTAAACACTCTTTTAACACGCATTTCACTAAACGCTGACTAAAATTTAATCTTGAATGCCCCGTCATCAATGTGTAGAGTTTTGTTTAAAAAAGCATATATTTTTGAGGTAATGTGGTTAAGGTTTTGCTAAAATTTATTTTGTATTTTTATTTAAAGGGTTGCTTTTTTTCACATACCTCTTGTATATCCTTCCGGATGATGACTTGACCTTGACCTTATGTACTCAGGACGAGTTTCCCCAGGTCGGGCAGCAAAATATTAGAAAATGTATATTTTCCATTTCCTAATAAAAAGAACGTCACCCGGGATCGGATATTTACCCGGTAGGCGATAGGCTTGCCACCTATCACATTGCGGAACTTGTGTCTTAGGCTAGTCCTAGATGCCCTGATTGTGCCTCTGCCTACCCCTTCGGGGATATGGGCTAGGGGATATGGGATAAGCACGCCGGAAAGCTAGTTATCATTAAATTTATGTGAAACAATATAAGTGTTTTATGAATGATCAATTGCAACTGTATAATAGTAATTAATAGATATTAATAACTTACTTACAGAAACACGACAACGACAAGCATTGACAATACGGCAGCTGGGATATTGAAATAATTGTTTAGTGTCTATTGAAATATTTGTGAAAGAGAATGTAACTATAGAAATTGCATTAAATAATGCTGCAGTAAAGCAACATACAGTAAATAGGAGAGAATATATTATTGGAATTCTCGACGCATTATGGTCCGTTTACACGTGGACAGTCCACTGTCCAGTAACGGTCTGTATGCCCCCTTTAACTTTAACACTTCACGATATAATCTGATTTTAAAACTAAATCCTTTAGAGAAAAATATAACATACATATTCAGAGGTTATATATAAAAATTTTATAAAGGTTCGACTTCCGACAAGTGTTTTTTTAGTTATTCTTACTCAAATACTTATAAATTATCGTGTGTCTTGACTACATGTACATAGTACATTAAGTTAAGATGTATATATTACTAGGAATATCTCAAAATCTTCGTGCCCACATCCTCGAATAGGTAGGTAGAGGAACAACCAGGGTACCCACGACTAACCGAAGTCACGAAGTCCCACAATGTAAGTGGTAATCCTAGGCAATGTTAGTTTTATTAGAAAATTTAAAATATACATTTTAAAATCAAGTAAAAAAAATAGTATCTACTCGCCCATATTCACATACAGGGTACCCAAGACTAGCCGAAGCCGAATCCCAGATTCAATCCCGATCTCTATTAAAAAACTGAAAAGATTCATTTTTTTATTACCCGACCCGGGGATCGAACCCGGCGCCTCAAGAACTTATATAGAAATAAGTTATTGGTAAGGAAGCTTATAGACTTAGCATGCAGCAATAACATCTATGGCGTTTATAAGCGACAGATTTTACCTATAGGAAAACCGCACGCTTAAGTACTAATTATAAATACTCACATAGATACACCAAGTCCCTAATGGAGTAGAAAAAAATATAGAATGCCAAATACCTAGAGACCTACCTAGCTAATAGGATACTTCTAGGATACTTATTTTTTAAGATGAGTAGGTAGTTATTTCATAAAGCAATAAGTTTTCTGATTGTGTTACATTCATAGCAGATTTTGTTAATAAATTTTATTAGTAGTAGGGACTATTCCCAACAGCGGCCTTGATTTATCAAATAAGCCCAAACATAATATGACAATGTTGGCAGTTTTAGGAATATCTACCCATAACCATGTTCTCGTGAAGGATCAGATTAGTTCCATGTTATAATAATTTTGCCGTTGCATGCATTTCCAAATTCATACCAAATTTCATCTCAATCAGTAAATTAATTTCAATTTGCAAAATTAAACAAATAAATGTTAAATAAAAGCTTATAAAAATGTAAAATTCACAGGTTCGTACAAGTAAGTGTAAATACAGCACAGCGCGGGAGTGAGCCCTCGTTATCACTCGCGCAAGAACCTAATCACTTTCATTGCAACCCCGCGAAGGAGGTCGGGCGCGATATCACGCACGGTATTCGGCACGCAGTCGGTCCCGCGCAGTGGATGCGCGCAGGCGTGCGCTGAGACCGCGCACCGTACCGCGTCAGTGACAGTCCGCACGACGCCCGGCCCTAGCCGGGAATGGAGGTCTGCTGTGCGATCACAGTTCCCGAGGACATTGTGGGTGACCAGGTACCTAATCTTAAAGTGTTTATTACACTGGTACGAATTCGTACTGAAAGTTTTGCATATCTCGACCCGTAAGGAGAGCATACATGTTTACATTGTGCGGATTTATTGAAAATTTATAAGATATCCCCGATTTATATGGAAGCAGTGATTTATTTTGAATTACTTAAGTTTTACATCAAATTTAAGTTCAAGTGTCAATTTCCTAATATGTAAAGTTAACAAATAATACCTAAGGCGTATAATTAATACTTAAATTTTAAAATACAAAACTCAGTAACAGCATACATTTTTAAATCCTTTTCGTGTCTCGAACTCTATTAAAAATTTAGTTTATAAAGACAAGTAAAAGAACAACAAAAGTATTGAAAATTTGAAAACTGTCTCTTTTGTATACATTTGTCTCTGGACTACTTTCAATAGAGGGCGTTCTTGGCAGATATGAAAGCCCTAAAGCTAGTGAGCTTGCGAGTAAAATATAGCATAAATATATAACTTGAATAGGTTTTCCAACTATTCAAACATCTCATTGATTTGAAAAAATATGCGCCTGAAAATTTTTCCGCCGGCGTGTTATTAATGTTACTATGTTTTGTACAATTTTTTGTTTTATTTTTTTTTATTTAACAAAAAATCCTTATACATTTTAAGATTGTTATATACCTATTCTACTTTTTATAATAATCAATGTAAACTAACAACATTTATAAATTATTGAAGTGATAATTTATTAATTTATATATTTTTAAAGTACATTTTTTGTGTTTGTGGCATTTATTATATGCTAAGAAGAAAGTGATAAAATAAAGAGAATATAAACAAGAATCTTTAAATATGTCGCGTAAAAGAGAATAACAAACACAGCACGCAAAGAAAAGACATCAACGCTTTCCGACGGATACATGTATGACCCAAACAAATACTCTAAGTTCTAATCTCAAATTTACTCAACTTAATAAAAGCTTTTAATTAATTTATATCAAAATATTGAATTATGTTTTTGTAAATTAAACTAATAAACATTGTAAATAGTAAAAAATCAAAAACAATTATTTGAAAACAATCGATTTTCTCTCATTTATTTTTATATACTGAACTATGTTTTAATATCTTAGTTATTAATACATTATTATTATATATCAACAAGTAATAAATGTAAATATTCAATTACATGTAATATATTATTTTATCAGTAAAAACACAAACATACATACATACAGACAATTTATTGATTTATTTGAGGAAAGGAAAAATACTCTGCCTTTTTATGAAATAAAATGCACTTTAAAAATACATTTCATTAAATTAGAAAATAATGCCTCACTTATAATAATCGACCCTTGGTTCATTCAAGTTCATTGACGATATGAGCATAAGAGATGAATTTTTTTTTTTAAATCATAAGTTAGGTACTTCGTACACTTATAATCGTCATAGCTACAAACTTAAAAGAAAAAAAAACAATGACGATGTACTTAATATACATTTATTTAATTATAAAATACATACAATAAGATTCATACAGAGAGAATTCGTAAACAGAATCATCCAATAACCATATAAACAGGTAGCAAATATTGTACAATTTTCAAAATAATTGCTATAAAAAAGTGAAAATGTATACAATGTCACATAAATTTTAAGCACAAATTGGAGACTTTGAATATGTTGAATATTTGAATAGAATTCTAAGTAAAATAGACAGTATGCCTCTCTGCAGGCAGCTCGTAAGGGACGAGCACAGGTTAAAATATAGGTAATCACTACCAAGATCACTGTTGGAAAAGTGCTGTGTACATGCCCGGGTAAAGATCTACGGCCTTACCTATTCGTGCCAAAATGAATTCGCTATATTTCGGCCTTGAAGTTAGGGTAGCAGGTAAACTTACACAGTAGGCCTAAGATCCCGGATAGGACAGCGACGCACCTGTAATATCTATGCTGTCTATGTACAATTATATCTTACCATCAGGAAAGCCGTGTGCTTGATAGCTGACCTCTTACATATATAAAATACATTTATGCTATATACGTGTTTATGTAATTATTACATTATAATACAAACAATATTAGTAAACGATCCTAAGCGTCCTAAGCCCTTGGTGTTAGTCTTATGACCCCTAGGATTGAACTTATTCCGATTATTTAAAACTCTTATTATCATATAAATTAAGGAACTTACGCTAGATATAAGCGGTTGGTGACCGTGACTTGTGTCCTATGTGCAGCAGTTGACATCTTCCGGATGATGAGATAGTATAACCTTGAAAAAACCCTTAAAAGTTAGATTTTTGCAAAGACTAGTGTCATCGGTTTGTATGTTTCTGTCAAAGTACTTGCTATTGATGTGTCCCGGTTTAGGTATTAGGTATTCAATTTAAATATTTGTCATTATCACATTTAATGTTTTTAAGCACGGTATATTTCTTACCATTAAGAAACGCATCTGCTTCTAATAAAGAACATAATTCGAGTATGTACGTTATAGATTCTAGATTTTATCTAGTTTTATTGAATTCTAAATTAAATCTATTAAAAACCTTAAAATATATTAAAACACTTTGAACAGATTTTCAAAATTTGTTAATGTTTCGAAAATTTTGCCCAAAAATAATAATTTCTTTGAAACATGTTAAAATAAAAATAGATGAAATAAATTTAAGCGCAGTGAAACTGCAAAACATAGACTCTCATTTAAAACTAGGTAAACAAAAAATATGCATTACTATGGAATCAAATTCTATGAAAGTTGTCATCAAATTCAGATGATACAAACTCTGCATCCATGACCTACCTTTTGATAAACGAATCACTAAAAGCCCATTCCTGAAAGATAAAAAGAACAGAAGAATTAAGAACTCTTAGCAGAGTTGAACCATTTTCCTTTTTAGTTCAAAAGATAAGTTTCATGTACTTTTAGCAACAAATCAAAATAATTCGTACTTTATCTATGTGAATATGAAAGTAGAGTCCAATTTAAATTTATTGTTTAAGCATATTTACATAATGCATATTTATAGGTATCCCTTTTCTGAATCTATACAAGCTTCATTAGAACAAAAAAGGTAAAAATGACGGAAGAATTAAGAACTCCTTCCTCTAAATCTAAGTAGAGTTGAACCATTTTCCTTTTCACTTCCTTACTTTTAGGTACTTTTAACAACAAATTAATAGAATTTGTACTTTATCTACTACTAGCGGCCCGCCCCAGCTTCGCACTGTTATAAAATATACATATAAACTTTCCTCTCCAATCACTTTATCTATGAAAATAACCGCATCAAAATCCGTTGCGTAATTTTAAAAATTTAAGCATACAAAGGGACCTAGGGACAGGGGAAGTGACTTTGTTTTATACTATGTAGTGATATGAATATGAAAGTAAAGTCAAATTTAGATTTATTGAATAAGCATATTTACATAGCACCATTTATGCTTACTTAACTAAAAGGAGATAATCATTCACTAACTCTTTTCTGAATTTATAGTAGCTTCATTAGAACAAAGAAGGTAAAAATAACAGAAGTATTAAGAACTCCTTCTTCTAAATCTAAGTAAAGTTGAACTATTTTCGTTTTTACTTCAAAAAATATGTTTAATGTACTTTATACAACAATTTAAAAGAATCCTTACTTTATCTACTGTATAAATATGAAAGTAAAGTCAAGATTAGATTTATTGAATAAGCATATTTACATAAAACTATTTATGCTTACTTAACTAAAAGGAGATGATCATTCGCTATCTCTTTTCTGAATTTATATTAGCTTCATTAGAACAAAGAATTTATTAGAATAAACAGACAGACGCAATCTATTTATGTGATATGGTTTTTTTAATCACAAAATTATGTAAAATAGTCTCAGAATTTATATGTGTTCATATAATAAATGAATACCGTCACGCCTATTATGGACAATGAGATAGGCAGAGGTGCACCTAATAAACGTATATATTCGCGATTAATTTGTATAGGCTACTAGCTGAACCGGCAGACGTTGTCCTGTCTTAACTACTGACAAAAAGATTAATCAACAGAGCAAAATTTTTACTATTGTTAAAAAAAAAAAAGTTAGGCAGAGGTACAACTAGCCTAGTGGCAAGCCTATCGTCAACCGGGCACACATCCAATCCCGAGCAACTTTTTTTTAATAGAAAATTGGAAAAACCCAATATTTTATTGTTTCTAGACCCAGGATTCGTAACCAGGACCTCGTGCGGTCAAGTCCAACAACTGAACCGCTAGATTACAGAGGCACACAATTCTTTTTTTAAATGCATTATAACACTAACAAATATGTATAACATATTATTATTTTCTTGAATTTCACTCTAGATTATTAAGGTTAACTTTTATAAAGTTACTAGCTGAGCCGACAGACTTTAATCTGTCATCTATGAATATTGTTTTTTTTTTCATATGAACCTTCTCCTGGCAATAACTTATGTTACAAAAAAGAATAAGCGAACACGGTCCATCTGTTCAGGCGTGTTGCAATAACCATGGGAAGTATGGATTCAATATTATATATAACACTAGTTGAGCCGATAAACGTTGTCCTAGCCTAACTACAAATACACACCTACTATTTTCAGAAGAACTTTTTCCTGACAAATGTTTTGACTATTGAATCAGGATATTCAACGTCTTCCCGATTCATCGGACAAGATCAAGACATGGTCGAGGACTTACGTTGTGATAACAATTTTTTAACTAAAAGTAACCTATGTTTATCATTTCTGTATATGTATTATGAATACGTTAAGTGATTATTGTATCTATAAATAAATAATATTAAAACAAATAAGATTTTGGATTTGTTAAAAATTTTTTTTTATTGTTTATTTGTTTGTGCATCATAGAGAAATTGAACTACATTAAGAGTAAGAGCTTAACACAAAGTTAACGTTATATACAAAACACGTCTAGTAGAAATAGATGTTTAGAAGAAAAAATAAAATTTTATTGGCAAACATTCACATAAAAATGTCAATTGTATTTTACGCAATTTACTTTATTGTTTTTGGACAGCCGTTATTACATATTATCTATTTATATCTTTATGCAAAGTCCCAATCGGGTAGGCAGTAAAGGTTCAAATTTATCAACAATTCGCATCACACAGTTTAATTGAAATATTTCAAACTGATGACTTCTATAAGTGACTAGCTGGTGCCTGCGGCACCGCCCGCGTTTTTACAGAAACCCTCTCTGCGATCAGGATTAAACATAGCATATATGTTAATCCAGGTCACAATCTATCTAAGTTTCAAATTCCAGACAAATCCGTTCAGCCATTCGAGCGTGAAAGAGTAACAAACATCCTATATACTCACAAATTTTCGAATTTATAATATTAATAATAGGACAAATTACTAAAAAAACTGTAATCACATACATTATCACCGCATAGTATAAAACAAAGTCGCTTCCTCTGTCCCTATGTCCCTTTGTATGCTTAAATCTTTTAAACTACGCAACGGATTTTGATGCGGTTTTTTTAATAGATAAAGTGATTAAAGAGGAAGGTTGTTGCAAGTATTTTTTTTACCCGTGCGAAGCCGGGGCGGGCCGCTAGTAATTCGAGCAGTTCATGAATGGAAATCATTCCATTGATAATTTGAGCTGAACTTTTAGCCGGTTCGCAACACCAGTTCTATTTGTAGCTCATGAGCTGATCTGTATTTCACGCATTTTGGGTGCATTTCCCCATTAGAGGTTGTATCTGTTTTGTAAATCTAAATTGTTGTAAATAAAACTGACGTGATTGCCGCTGTGGTCTAGCAATTTGGGTTTGATTCTCAGATCAGGCAACAAAAGTAAAGGCTTTCGATCCGATGTTTTTCTAATTTTCATATTAGGTAAAATATGCCCAATTGGAGAGAGGCTTGCTATCTATTACCTTGTGTGTTATACCTCTGCCTACCGCTCTGGAGACCCGGGTGTGTAGATACGTTTATTAAACTTAAGTTAGGTTTTGTTGTAATTGTGGAAAGTAAAAGATATTTATAAATAGTGTCTAGAATGGAATTCTACCAAGCGCCGACGATAAGAAACATAATAGCAAATTAGTTTAAAAACAGCTGACATCGAAATATTTAAATAATACAAGAGAGGCAACTTAAAATCAAATGTTTGTTATAGTACTTTGCATATAAAATGTTTTAACAATATTGTATACAAATTTATTTTTCTTTGTTTAATATTCATATACATTGTGGTTAGAAGACATATTTCTTATAGAATTCACTTTAGTTTCTTATACGTTGGGTGGGCTATGCAAACCATTTGACCACCTATTAGGAATTTAATTGCAGAAATGTTGGTTGCAGAGAAATTTGTTTCGCCGTTTCTTGTCCTGCCTGGCTAGGTTTGGAAACGGTGGTAGGAGAAGGCAGATTGGTTATAGTTCTGGTTGCCAAGAAGTTTGTTTGCCGTTTCTTCGCCTGTCTGGCTAGGTTTGGAAACGGTGGTAGTTTACCGTAGATAGGGATAAATTAATTTACATTCTAAAAATTGTTTATATTAAAAAATATTAAATAGTAAGTTAATAGTTAAAAAAACTAGTTTGATTAATACCTATTAAAATATTTGAACACCACAAGTTGGTAGAATATGTTGGAACGCCTAAATAATTTTGTAACATCTTTGTAACACTCTTATTCCGCAAATAAATATTTTTTTCTTTTTCTTTTCTTTACCGTTATTCAAGGATGTAAACTGGCATTGACTAGGACTGGTTTCACCGATTGAAAACCGAGTTTAGTAAAACTAAGTTCAGTGTAAACGAGTTCAATTATCTGTTGTAATCCCGTGCATAAGCTCTTGCAAGTACTCTTTAAAAAATGACAAAATTCTTATATAAAGATAAGAAAAACATGAAAATCTAGATATGACGTAAAATTGTTTAATAATAAAATATTTATATTATCCAAAATTTCTTTGACAGTAAAATTGACATTTGTGACACTCTTGACAATTGACTAAACGCTTTTTTACGTTGGTCGCGTTCGAATTCGACGATGTAATCCAGGCTTATTCTGTAATCATACATAACGTATTTAACCCGGTTTTCAATATCAGCGGTGAAATCAGCCCTAAACCGTGCGTTGCGACTCATAAAATGCTTCCATAACAATACGGGATTCATTTTTATAAGTAGAATCAACTACACACAGAGCAGAACTACCTGCTTCTCTGTCGCAGCAGCAGGCGAGCCCATATTAACCAGATAATTACCAAGAAGACACATGGTTGAAGAGAGCTGTATAGCAACTTGCCAGTGTATAAATGCACGTCTTGCCTATTCCTGACTCCTGTGGCAAAAATGACTGTTAGGTATATTCCGATCCGAGAGTAGAGTAGCCGGTATGCACAATAGGCCTAATATCCCAGCCATAAGATAGTGACGGTGGTGTTGGCCATAGACAACCATGGCCAACACAAAAGAACAACCTTTACCATCAAAAGAGATGTGTGCTTGTTTGCGGGTCTTTGAAATAAAAAATGGCTTTTAAAAACATCTTAAAGCTACGAATAACTTGTTCAGAAACAGAATTCCATAGTTCATTGTTTAAAGTTTTCAATATTAATATCCAGGACAAAGAGGCAAGATAACAAATGAAAGCATTGACTTGAGATCATCTGAATTTCATCTGAACGAGTTTCGAATTGATTGTCTTTCTGCAGCACTTTTGCGATTTTCCAAAATATCCTTACTGAAGGACACCATAAGTAGATACTTAGACCTATAATGTAAACCCAAACCCTCCGCCAACCAGCAGCGTTGTTTTCATTAGAAAATTGAAAAACCTATTTAGACTTGCTCGGCCCAGGAATCGAAACCTGGACCTTATACAGTCAAAGCCGAAAGCGGACCACTTGACTATAATGCGTATTTAAATAAAAACAAAATCGAATCTCTATTTTTGTCTTCAAGTTTGTATTAAATTAAACAAGAGATATTTAGCTTTCATTTTAGTTATTTTACGATATTTGCACTTTTATTAGTCGTAGGCAAACTTAAAATTTGTATCCATGTTGTATACACAAGAAATGACATTGACAGTTATAGTGCGACCAACTTATCTGTTTAGCAAATAGCGTCGCTAGTGTGACGTTTAGTATTTTTTGAATGTTTTACCTAGAAAATAGCGGTAATAAATAAAAGACCCGTATCTCAATAGAGGTAGGCAGTAGTAGAACTAGTGCACCCACGACTAGCCGAGGACACTAAGTGCCACAAAGTGATAGGTGCCAAGCCTATCGCCAACCGGGCGCATATCGAATCCCGAGCAACGCTTTTCTTATTAGACAGTTGAAAAAACCCAGTTTTCTTTTTCGCGGCACGGGAATCGAACCCGGGATCTCGTGCAGTCAACCCCTACAATGTAATAGGTAATAAGAGCCTATCACCCACCGGGCACATATCCATATCATATTTTTATATAGAATTTAATTTCCGGTACACACACTTCAGAAAGTAATTATGAAATGGTGTTCTCGAAAGAACTGTTTAGTTCTGATTTTGATCACTAAACAGATAAAGTGGTGGCACTATACCATATACCAGTATGCTTAATTTCAGCTTCCCGGCTTCAGGTTGGCAACGCACCATTACTTTTGGTATCTCTAAGCGACGTGAATTGCTCACCCTCAGGAAGGAAGGCTTGTTCCTTCCAATATCATAAAAATAAAAAAAATACAACCACTACTTTCAGTATGTTAGTAAAATTATAATTCGGCAAGATGCCAAATTCCGGTAAAGCATTATTCATTCATGTTCAATACCAAGTTTTGAACAGTTGGTTTTATGTATTCGTAATATCAAGCATAAGCTGGCTTCTAGAATTGTAAATTCGAACAAATCATTCTGAAATATAAAATATAAGGCAACACTGAGTTCACAAGTATCTCGGCCTCTCACCCTGGTCCGTTTTTTGAATTAATGTTTCTACCTATTTTATTTCTCTTAACAGTTCCTTGTTATGATTGTTGGCCATATTTTGAAAATGAAAATTAAAAAAATATTGAAAATTGTTTATTTGGGGAATATGTGTGTTAAAAAGTTGTTACAAATATATTTAAGAATACAACATATTCTACCACATTGTTGTATGCAAATATTTAATTAAATTTAAAGAAGTTACATATTTATATTAAAATGTACATTTAAATCGCAGCATTTATGTATATTTTAATAAACATTTTATTTATTTACAAACATAAGTTTCATCATTTATTATAAATAAATTTAAAGGTAGATTAATTTTTAACCCTATTGAGATTTAAGATTATTTGAGTAACAATAAACGAATATTTATGTATTTACAAAATATATACAAATATTATTAGTAGGATATTGATATATATGTCCACCTATCACATTATAGGACTTAGTGTCTTCGGCTAAACTTGGGTGCCCTGGTTGTGCCTCTGCCTACCTCTTCAAGGATGTGGGTGTGAAGATACTTAAGCTTTTAGTTGGGTGGCTTTCAACTTATGGTAGATTTTTGTGTAATTTTAAATTCACTAATTTTGAAAAAAACGATATAGGGAACTAATTTTCTCAAAGCTTACCCTAGCTTGATGTCGTCGACAGTTGTGATATTAGAAATACAAAAAACTATTCCTAAATATATACACTAACTATGCCTTAATATTCCTTTTGCTACATTTTTCTGATTTTTTGTGTTTTAACTAGATATTCTTGTCCAATTATATTATTATTTAATACTCTATTACACACACAGCAAAAATATACAAAATGCAGGAGCAGTATAAATGCACACAAGGCAAGCTTATCTCTAAGTACAGAAATTTCTTCCAGCCGTGCTGGAATGCTGGAAAAATTAAGCTGTGAAAATAAATTGGGAGGCATTTGATACAAAACAAGTAAAACATACATATATAATGTATAATAATAATTAATTATGTGTGAAAAAATAAAACAAGCACAGTTATCGTTAAACAAATTTGTAGGGTGTATGAGTTAATTGTAGTATATAGCATGTTTACTTATGTACCAGCTGTTGCCCGTGGCGTTGCCCATGTGATCCCACAGGATCACTGTTTCAGGATAAAATCTATCCTGTGTTTTAATCCAGGTTACCTTCTATGAGTGTGCCAAATTTCATGAAACAGGTTCAGCAGTCTTTACGTGAAAAAGTAACAAACAGACAAACTATCGCATTTATTATATTATAAATATCATATTAATAGGATGTTTTTGCTTTTATTTTCTCATTTATGTTAATTTTTTTCTTTTTTAAAAAATATAGATAATTAAGTAACAGGAAATCTATTGTTGTAGATAGTCCCGGGCGGCGGCCACTGGGGTGCTCCACACGCCGCCGGCCTTCTCGACTCCTGGTTTCAGATGCAGGTAAGTCTCACATATGTTGGAGTAGATCACCGACCGGCGCATCAACTGGAACTAGAAGAATTTTCTCAACTCATGGTGTACTCAGAAACTCAGTATGGAAGACCTTACTTTTTATTATCAGTTGCTTTATCTTTTAAAAAATTTGCATTTTAAAAATGCTAAAACCGAAACATGATGTATATTAAGGGAGGAAGGAAAAGTATTATATATATAAACTTATCTGATACATAAGACCCAAAGAGGTTATACATATATAATTTTAATGACATGCTGGTGATTAGTGCGTGTTGTAAGAAACTACCATTCCGCAAGGAATGATTTATTTAGTAGTTTATTGCAAACGCAATTAAAAATAAATGTTATAGATATGTCTATTAACAATAAATACTATTTGCTAACGCATAAGAGGGAAGTGCCTAAAAACAATATTTATTAAATGATTTATTAATAGTTTCAAGTGATAATAGCTGATAAAAAACACCCACTTGACCAGAACGTATCCAAAATATTATGTCTTGGTAGGGGTAATATTTCATTAGCAAATGATTTGTGTGGAGAGTCACGAAAATCTTTTTACTTATATACATACTAGCACTTTACAAAGCTTCGCCTGCGTACCTTGGCTTGTACTTCACCGATTTCGATAAAACAAAGCTTATGTTACTCAGGGATAATGTAGCATTTTAAAGGTGAAAGAATTTTTGAAATCGATCCAGTAGTTTCGGAGCCTATTCATTTCGAACAAACAAACAAAAAAATCAAATCTTTCCTCTTTATAATATTAGTGTAGATGTATATATATAGGTACTTAAAGCGTTGTCGTCAGATGAGATTTCGTTAAGGTGGGAATTCACTAGTGTGTTAGTTCATCATTGGGTTGAATTAGGTCGGATATTTTCGTAAAGTCGAATTTCGAAAATGGAATTTGTATTTGGTTTCAAAATGGTGTTTTTACACCATAAAGTGGTACAACTCGTTATGTGTCAGCGTGTAGTATAAACAGACTTTATTCTTTCACATTTTATATTTTACCTTCATCAGCACTTTGTAAAACTGCGAAATATTCACATTTTTAAATGACAAAACACTTATACTGTTTTACGTATCATTTATTATTATAAACTAGCCAATCCGGCGGACTTTGTATCGTTTGACATTTACAGTTACTTACAGAATGTATGCACAAAATTAAAGTGTGACTTTTCCCACTTTTTTGCAAATTTCCTGGTTTTTCTCTTCGTATGATCTTTCACCTGACAATAACCAATACAACAAAAATAATTAGCAAAATTGGTCCATCCGTTCAAGCGTAATGCGATGACCACGCGAAATGGGGATTCATTTATACATAGATAGATTATACGCAAAACAGTGCATGTGTTTCTTTATTTAAAAATGTCAATTATTTTACACATATCAGGTTAAATTTTGCAAAGCTGATGGACCCGCAACTGCCACTGGCACATTTAAACATGATTCTGTGAGCTATCCTATTAGCGCTAGATTTTGTTCTTGCCAGACTTTAGTTTTTTGTTAAAGGTAGAAAACTCTTAACTTAGAAAATGACAGTTTTGTCAAATTGGACGATTGTTTTCAATCAGTTAGCAAAAGTGTTTTATAACATTTTATAGGGTTTATGGATGACAAAATATTGTGTTTTTTAATTACTCATTTTAAATGTATAGAATTCAGAATCTATATAATAATGCTTATTTATAAATTCAAATTCAAGCTTTAGGCTTGTAGAGGTTCCGATGATGACTGGAATTTAATGAAATGATTCAAAGATAAATATCAGAAAATGACGCTTCGTAATTTGATGACAGTTAGTTTATATTTTATTTCAAACCATGACGATCATTAAAACTTCGTAGTAATCTTATCGTACTGCAACCATATCGTTCGTGTTCGACCCTTAGACCAATAGAAAAGTTGTTCGATCATGTTCGTTCATGTTGTCGATATTCATTTTTATTGACTGAGCGGTTAGACTGCATCGGTATCTGGTATTAGCCATCCACCAGTCGCAAGTTTGATTCCTAACAGGTCAAGCATTTGTGTGATGAATGAAAGATGTTTGTGTCTGGATCTGGGTAATATTTTATTCCCTACCCAGTATTACCATGTATTAGAATCGTAGACCCACCTGACCATTGGCGTCCATTGTCAGGTGGGTTGACCATTTGGGGTAAGAACCATTTGTATTATGTATTAAGTAACATTTATTTATATTGCAAGCATTCACTAAAAACTCAGCTTTTACAATATAAGTGTAACGTAAGCTCTTATAAAATAATGTAGTCTGGCCGTTCGTGGATCTCGGGCTAGCTCAATAAACGAAAGATTCTCAATACAGTGAATGCGTAACAGAATGAAATAAAACAAATCGTCAAGCTCGATGCATACATATTTAATGCGTTAATAAAATACCTTACTAGATTTAAAAATAAAGTGTTTTTGTATTCATAGGAACATTATGTGACATTGTATACTAATTTGTATTCTTTAAGCATGTATTCGATTTACGTGCTTATTTCACCTATCCATGTTGTCTCATACCAGTTCCTATATTTAAAAAACGAGGCGTTTTGCTTGAACGGTAGATTTTGTATGATACCTACATATCGACGTCGGCCATCGTTAATCTCGCTTTTACACTTTATTATAAATCAAAATGATACTGCTGTTTTCAAAATTAGATAAATACCTTTTTCTTCTTTAGTGTATGGCACTTACGCTAGCATTTGTGATTAGCCAAGTTGGAATTTGCATCAAGATACCCGATTTAATAGAATCGGATTTCAAATTATTCAAAATAAGTCATAAGTAGTCAATGAAACTCATGTCAGGGTTTTGAGTAAACCGGTGGACTCGTTACACAAGCCTATTTTATAAGATTTGGCGGCAACTAGGAAACACTATTATTCGTGATTATTTAATTTGTTCACTTTCAGTTAACAAAATTGTAGAAAATGCCACCAAAATTGATTAACTTCACTCAACATTAACACGAAATTCAACAATTACCATCATCTTTTCTCTCGATAGTGCCAAAATTTGAAAAAAATAGATACATCTACTTTACAGCGGCGGAAGATTTTGTAATTCGGTGATCTGCGAACTTTGTAACCATTGACATTACTTATTTAAAAAAGGTTGCTTTTTCGACTATAACTGCAGCTTTTCTATTCAAATGAACCTTCTCCTGACAATAATTAATACAACAAAAAAATAAAGAATAATTTGTCTACCCGTTTAGGCGTTATAAATACCAAGAAATTGGAAACCCAAGTTTTATTTACAAGAAGATTACTACTAATTTTTGATTTTAAATTTTGCTAAAAAAGGGGAAAATAAAGTTTAAGTTTTCCCTTTTTTTCGATAGCTAACAATTGTCATTCGCAACTGTTTATAGTTATAAAAGAAGATTGTCTTGTCAGAGCCTTTACCATGACTTGGTATAAATTACGTTCGGTAAATTACTTGTCGAAATCTATGACACTTTTGATCTAAAAATGTGTTTCTCTTAGTTACCAATAGAGGCGCTGTTCAAAGTTTTCATACAAATAATTTACAGAGACGGTAGCGAGTATAGTGCACTTGACAAGCCTTAAACTCATGGTAAGGGCTCTAAAACTACTACAGAATGATAATGTTTACAATAATTATCTAATAATATCATTAAATTTTACCCTAATCGAAGGCAATTCACAAATTTTCCAGTTGAGATACGTTTCATTTGCTGCTTATTAGTGGGTAAATATGAATCGAATCAAAGCATTTACACGGTACATGACATGTTGGTACCATTGTCAAGGCCCACACACCGTGTCGTTCATGGGAGTTTGTTATATTGACTAATGCTCAGTTTATATTCAAGAAACGAGTCGTTTTGCTTACGGGTGGTAGTTTTTTGTACGAATAGTAAAAAAACCTATGCACGGTAGTTCGTTATCTTTTTTAGGACTTTTAGAAAAACTACCAATTTACTTACGGATTACGATTCGTTGTTAATAGAAACCGAGCTTAATTCTAGGGGAAAAAGGTTATCTATTATATTTATAGGTAACCCAGATAGTCTGTAAATGGTCTATTCTTTTCTTTTCTGGCACTTGGCGAAATTTTATGCGATAGGCTTGCCACCTACTCGTATCACATTGTGGGACTTAGTATCTTCAGCTTGTCGAGGGTCGTGGTCCTGGTTATGCCTCTGCCTACCCCTTCCGGGATATGTGCGTGAAGAAGCTTTACTTTTTTTGTAACACTTGTACTTTTCCAAAATACATTTTATTTAACACTTTATGCATTTTATGCAATTATATGCAATTTAACCAAACGACACTATCAGCAGGATTTTATACCAAAATATGAGATAATAGAGTGAAACTGGCTGGCTATAGTGGTAAATGAAGTGTATTGTAGAAAAGTACAATTCAAATATAAATTAAATGTGTATTTAATTGAACTAGTGATCGCCCATTGGTCGAAATTCGGCCATAATAAATTTTAATATCTTGTTGATAAGAACGCCATCTTCATTTCTCGAGACCAACTACTTTGTTTCCAAACTTTTAGTGCGCCATCTGTTATCTTTTATCATTATCGTCAATATATTTGTTTGTGTGTGTTAAATGCATGGTAGTGTGGGTAATGTTCTATTTATTAATTTAATGTGCTTTATAAGCATTGTTATTGAAAAATATTAGCGTTCTGCAGTTCTCCTACACATAAACTATAAGTGTGCCAAATTTCATGCTCCTGCTTCCGCGCAATTTTCGTAAAAAAGGGTTCAAAGTTTTCTCATCACGTATTAATATATAGTTCCTACAAGTGCCATCGATGAAAAGTGTAAATTTTATTTTCATTTTCTCTGCTCTACACGTGTCATACCGACATTCCTTTGGTTTACTTTAAAATGAAATAAACTAAATATGAGATAATAGAGCGAAACCAGCTGGCTGCAGTGGTATATAAAGCGTATTGTAGAAAAATACTAGTGTTACCCAAAGTGTATTAAATGGAATTCCACCAATTGCCGACGATGAAAAGTATAAATTTTATTTTCATGTTCTCTGCTTTACACGTGTCATACAGACATTCCTTTGGTTTACGTTCGAATGAAATAAACTAAATTTGAGATAATAGAGTGAAACCAGCTGGCTACAGTGGTATATAAAAGTTGTAGAAAAGTATAAGTGTTACCCAAAAGTGTGTATTTAATGGAATTCCACTAATTACCGACGATGAAAAGTATACATATTATTTACATTCCTTTGGTTTACGAATGAAACTATTTGAACTGATTTGGTTAATGGATATGAATAAATTAGTTTCTATATTACCAAATAAAACTAACGCTATATATAAAGTTAACACGGATTTTCGCAATCTGATAAAAACTACTGTTAATAATGTATTTCCCGAACAACGTCGAACTCAATGTACAGTCGACGATAAAATAACAAAATTAATTGTGTTATACGTTCCAGGAGGTCATATTTATTTAAAACTAGTTGAAACAGTGCCCGTGCCGTTGCCCGCGTGGTTATTGGCTCACAGGAATATTTTTTCGGGATAAAAATTATCCTATGTGTTAATCCAAGTTACCTCCTATATGTGTGCCTTTTATGAAAATCGGCTTAGCAGTATTTGTGTCAAAGAGTAACAAACAAACAAACATGCAAACTTTCGTATTTATTTTATTTATAAGATTAAAACTAGTTACTGATAGTACACTAGCAATGGCGCAAAACCCCAATTAATGTTAACAATGTTTTAATTTTAGTGCTTTTCCTCCTATCGAAAAAAAATTTCAAAAAATATATTTTTTGTAACTTTTTTGACTCATTTGACTCGTTGATTTATAACTTTTGACTCATTTACTATCTGAAAATTTACTGTAAGAACTAATTACCATGAATTCAATTTATAGTTGAATAATTTCGTTATTATTTTTCCAATAAATTATTAATAAACTTATTCCTTCCTTATAAACAAATCGATCGTCACGATAATAAGTCTTCTACTATGTCACTTAAAATAATACGGTCCAAGCATATACATTTATACATTTCTATTTAATTCATATTCGATAGGAGTAGTCGGTTACATCCAAGTGTTTTGTCAAGTGTTTTACCTCCTATCAAAAAAATGTTGGTTAAAAAAGTAAAACTCAAAAATCTCTGTAGAGTTGTATCACAAGTAATACCATAACTCGTGTACAATTTAACTTCCAACTGATCAGAAAACCACTAAACACCACTGACGTGAAAATATCCACAACTGTCGGTTTTTAAGCTATCAAACTGAAACATGACAGTAACGAACACTGACATTACGGCAGCATAAATAATAGTCGACAGTGGAATTTCTCTCCACGGACGATACGCTAGCTGAACTTTTGATTTGACATAACTAATTACCGAGTATATAACGACATTATTTTGTAACGCATTATATTTATAGTCAAATATATATTATTATCCGTTATAGAATATATATATATATATATATAGATAATTAGCTTTTTTGTCGTTGATTGTACGGTTTGATAAAGCAAGAAGACCTTGTATGTAACTAGCTACGTTATAAGTGAACGCTGTTTGTTATCAACTGACACGCAAGGGGTGCGTATACGCATGAATGAAGCCCAACGCCTTTTTTAGATTCAGACACACGTGTTGCACAAAAACATTGTCTATGATTTCAAATTTAAATAGTGTAATAGCAATATTTCCCAAAAAAATATCGATATCGATAATAAATTACACATCTTGTGATGGTTACTCCCTTATGCAGAACAGATTGTTAAATAGTATACAACAGCAATATCTCCCAAAAAAATCGATCATAAAATACTCATTATGTGTTGTTTCAAGCCCTTACTCCCATGTGGAGAATAAATGAAGCCGGAACCAACTTGTGTATAAAATTGACAATATTTTGTCTGAAATTACGTTGTGGGGCCAGCAAAATCTGGTGCAATTTAACCCGAACAAGACACAAGTTTGCGCGTTTTCCGCTAAAAAGACTCCCTTTGTCGCATCTCCTCAATTTGAGAGCGTTTCCCTTTCTGCCACAGCCTGCATTGGTATACTCGGCGTTGACATTTCGAGTAATGTTCAATTTCGTGGTCATCTGGAGGAGGAGGCTAAAATAGCCTCTAAGAAACTTGGTGTGCTTAGTAAAACGAGACAGTATTTCAAGCCGACCCATCGCTTGCAACTATATAAAGCGCAAATTCGGCCTCATATGGAGTACTGTTCTCACCTCTGGGCAGGGGCTCCACAGTACCAGCTCCTTCCATTTGACCGCATTCAACGTAGAGCAATTCGAATTGTCAATGACCGGGCAATTACCAATCGGTTTGATTCCTTAACATTGCGTAGAGATGTTGGGTCACTCAGTGTTATCTACCGCATCTATCATGGGAACTCCTCAGAAGGAGTTGTTTGGTTTAATTCCAGCCGCTGATTTCCACCTTCGGACATCGCGTCAGAGTTTAAGGTATCATGCCCATCACCTCGATGCGTGGCGATCTACAACTGTGCGATTCCGAAGACATTTTTTACCCGGTATAACACCTTTGTGGAATCAGTTACCGAGGGCGGTATTCCCAAACAGTTATGACTTAGGGACCTTCAAGAAAAGAGCGTACTCATTCCTTAAAGGTCGGCAACGCATCTGTGATACTCCTGGTGTTGCGGATGTTAGTGGGCGGAGGTGATCACTTTCCATTAGGTGACCCACCTGCTCGTTTGCCTCCTCTTCTATAAAAAAAAATATATTAAATATTGTACAATAGTAATATTTCCCAAAACAAATACAGATAATAAATTACACATCTTATGTTAGAGTCCGTACTCCCTTTTACAGAATAGATTATTAAATAGTGTACAACAGCAATATTTACCAAAAAAAAAACGATCATAAGATACTCATTATGTGTTGGTTCCAGCCCTTACTCCCTTGAGCAGAATAAATTATTAAATAGTGCACAACAGCAATATTTCCCAAAATAAATATAGATAATAAATTACACATCTTGTGTTAGAGTCCTTACTCCCTTGTGCAGAAAAAAATATTAAATAGCAATATTTCCCAAAATAAATAAAGTAATAAATTACAAATCTTGTGTTAGAGTCCTTACTCCCTTGTGCAGAATAGATTATTAAATAGTGTATGTACAACAGCAATATTTTCCAAAAAAAAATATCGATTGTAAAATACACATTTACCCCGTGTTGGTCCGGGCTCCTTTATAGAATAGGCTGCCTTCCTGCAGCTAGTAAAAGGCGAGCATAGGCTTACCGTCACTAACATCGTGACATCTGACTAGGTGGTAGAGTTTCGCAGCGACTCACCCGGATTGGTACCACCGCCTTACCTATTCCTGACATCATAACGTCATGACGTGTTCCGGTTTGGAGGGTAAGTAGCCGGTACTTGGCGTGAAAATATATAATGTTTAACAATTTAGGTTACATGTAAAATATGTCAAAATTTTCACTCACGAAACGATTTCCCACGAGATCCAATTTATTGATTTTTTACCATTCTTTTAATGTTTATGAAGGTCATATTAATGTTACAGTTTGTTTATACAGAATACAATATAATATTGTATCTTATGGGATACGATTACATTTGCAACAGGAAGATCAGAAAGAAAATGGGAATAAAAAAATTGTTGGTAAAAATAGTAAAGGAAAACTGCGTTGGTTTTGACATGTGAAAAGAATGGCTGATGAAAGATTGACAAAACAGATATATAGGAAGGATCTGGGTACATCTGTAGAAATCGTAATATTTGTTATTGAATACACTCTGGCAACCCCTCAAGGGACTTAGTATGTAGGTATGCAAATGTACCTTTCACAAAAAGAATCATCAAAATCCATTACTTTGTAATATTTACTACGTGATTACTTCAATCACGTAATAAACATATAAAAAACTTTGCAAAAAAAAAATAAAGAACGTCCTTTTTCGGTAGTTGGAAAAAAATTAGTATTTTGACTTCCAGTATTATTTTATTCGTGTTCCGAAATACGTGATTATGATAGGTCTGGCGATCAAAAATAGGAAAACCACGTGTAGAATATCTCAACGACTCGTCTATCCATCCATTTATCCATTTTAGTTATTGTCGTGTTCCAATCTGATTGATCATGTCACTGGTATGTCATTGAAAGCAGATTGCATAGAGAAATCCTAAACCTAATTAAAATGTTTTTAAATACTAAAAGACATATGTTTAAAAGTAGTATTGTCGTTTCTTACCCATATGTGAAAATTCGATATTATGGTGGTAAGTACAGATTTTGCCCCGTGTTTGCCCGGGCTCCTTTGTAGAATAGACCATCTGCCTTCTTGCCCGGTAGCTCGTAAAAGGCGAGCATAGGCTCACCGTCACTAACACCGTGACATCTTACTAGGTGGTAGAGTTTCGCAGCGACTCGCCCGGATTGGTACCACCGCCTTACCTATTCCTGCCGCCATAACGTCAATGCTTGCTGTTGACGTGTTCCGGTTGGAGGGTAAGGTAGCCGGTAAACTGACTTTTGCTCGAGGCCTTACATCCCGGCCTCTGGTTGGCAACGTACCATTACCACCTTTGGTGTCTCTAGGCGACGTGAATTTCTTGCCATCAGGAAATCCGTCTGCTTGTTTGCCCTCCAATATTATATTTAAAAAAAATACACTACGAATGTGGATGGATGTAGGTACCCGGGAAGATCAATCGTTTCTCCCCGTTTTCGCAGCCATCGCAGACGAAGGCATATGATCTCATATACCTTACTGCCACCTTTAACTGGCCACTTCAGCACACGTCAGGAATTTTTCCGTACGGAATTGGTATGGATTTGTATGGCGCGCCATTTTATTTCTGAAAACCGAAAGGGATTTCCCTAAAGCACTGAATGTATGAGGTGGGCCTAAGTACTCACACAATGTAATAGCAATAGCAAACCTAATAGAAATGCAGTACAGTGTTGTTTTTATTATAAAACTAGCTGTTCCCGCTAACTTCGTTACGCCCATTCAGTTTGTATGGGAAAAAATAAAATGTTGTTTTCCCCCAGTTTCCTCACAATTGAACAGAATAAAAAGTATCCTATGTCCTTCTCCCGGTTCTAAGCTACCTCCCCACCAATTTGCAGCCTAATCGGTTCAGCCGTTCTTGAGTTATAAATAGCGTAACTAACACCACTTTCTTTTATTTATATAACATATAGATTTAAATCTTTCTTGTCACCCTCACCGGTGACAAGAAAGTCAGCCAGTCCCGGGACCTAATAAAGTTAGAAAATGAAAAACCGGGGATTCCCGGGACCTAATAAAGGCAAGACCACACGGCCGATAGACTACAGACGCGATACAAATAACTTCAAGCTCAATTTATTAAAATTTAACTAATTTATGAGCAATGAATTAGCCGTACTGAAATTACAAACATGATGATACAGATCCGAACGTAATAACAAACGTTTAAACGTTTACCTATTGAAGTGTGGAAAGGAAGTCACAAGTTAGTTGTGATTATGCGCGTGCGCACTCATGCATAAGCCTTTATGCGTTGGTTGTAAACGTTTTTATCATATATCATAATAATTGTGTAATTTTTAACTATTTTAAATTCCTAAATTTGATAACTTTCATTATCTATTCGAAAAGCGACGTTTGTTTCGCCGGTAAGTGCCAGTTGAATGTCTTTGAAGAGAAGTGGTATTGTGTTTTAAATTAATTGGAACTTAAAACTTGGAAGATAGATTCTATACTTCTTATCGTCGGTGCTTGGTGGAATTCCATTCTTGATGCAATTTATTTAGAAACACTTGTGGAAAGTACAAGTGTTTCTAAATAAATTGCATTAAAACTTGGAAATTTCACAAAAACTATGCCAACAAAATAGATATATTTAATATTTTCCATTGTCGCCGCTTGGTAAAACTTCCAAATATTCACATCTTTAAATGAAAAAAACACTTGTACTTTTATAAGTGATAAGTAGAGTAAAAGTAGTATTTTTTTTCATTTAAAGATAAATGAACAAAATAGATGTTATAGGAGGTAAACTGTGTTATTAGAGTGTGTAGGTTACACGTTAAGTATTTTTGATTAACGATTTTCCTTAGGAAAAGTGATATTATCACAAATATTTAAAAAATTAGAACATGAAAGCAAACACTAAAAAACTGAAAGCAGAAGGAAGTCAAACGATATTGCAGTTTAATTTCGTTTTTGAATGCTGAACAAATAAGTTGGTCGATCGCAAATTTTGTAATGAAAACTATATCTGTATATAATTCCCATATCTATTTTCATAAAAACAGGACATTCCGTATGAAACAGGATAATTGGATAACCAAGTCTAAAGTTGTGGCACCACCAAAGGACAGATATTATTTTTATGCAAAACATGAAATGTATTTTACAGTAGAGTCAATTCAAAAAGTCACTTTTGACATATTTGCAATAAGATTATAACAATAAATATGTATGTATTTCAATAATAAGTTTAAATGAAATTCACGGTACCGTCTAATTTTAAAAAAACCATCTTATATTTTACAAAGTCTAACTTTGTTTAAGTATGAATTAATATGATTTAAAAAAATAATCAGAGATTATCATGCATTAAACATACGTTTGATACACGTTCATAGTTTATAATTTGTAATGTTAGCTTACTTACTCGTACGAGTAGTCCAATTTTGATCTTTAAATGACCATTATGATCATATTTAAGAGCAAATTTGCTGGTTGCTACTGTTTGCTGCCGGCTTCTATTGCGTCATAAAGTCAAAAATTCGACATTCCGGTAATACTAAGCTCACAGGATTCGGCTGAAATATATTTTTAACTGACTTCCCAATATACAGTTTTTGTCTTTTTTGTAAGTAGCTTCAAATTTTTTTTATTCCTAAAATTAGTTACTACCCAATAATATGTTAGTTTCAAATTGCTGACTAGCAACTCTGTAAAGTAAGCTGACTGAATAGACTTCATTACTTGATAGGTATGTTCCAATTCGGTTAAGTACTTTTCCCATGAAGTAGTAATAGATAATATACAAAAAGATAAATTGGCAAATGGGCAAGAATTAAAAAAATATTTTGGTATCAGACGGACGCTTCTGACATCAAAATATTTTTTAATACTTCCACTTAGCTTTATTATTTTCTGTAACATGTTCTTAATTTAAAGTCACACACGTTTACGATGCCTTATTTTATCTATTTACGACTTTTTAATATGTAAATTGTGATAATAATATTTTTTTCTTCACATTTCAAAGGCAGAAAGACATTTCTTAACAAGCAGTCGCGAACTCCGTTAGGAGTATTGCTTTTTTGTGCTTCCGAATTAATTAGATAACATTATAGCATACCGAATCTATATGTTTTCTATATTTTATAACGATTTTTTGTTAAACATAACATTTTTAAATAAGAACAATCTTTTTTTTAAGTATTCATATTAGTTAATAACATGTTTATGCAAATATTACCTCATTATTAAATTGGAATCAAAATGAGGTTACCGTTAATACTTTTTAGTTAATAGAAATGAACTGCAACTTGAAGCACACGTACCGAGCAGATAGCGCATGCGCGGTGCAAGATTTGTGGTACTATTGGCGATTGCACAGCTATTAGTAACTAACTTCAGAGCAGCACGCTTATTTAATGTTACTGTATGTGTTTTTCGTGTATAAAATTGACGTCGGGAGGCTAATGATGTTCATAATGCCCTTGTAATACCCAACTAATGTGTTTCTCCCTCAGGGATTGCCTCCCTCCTCTATGACACAATTAATGGTCTTATATAAAACAGCTTATGACTTCAGCTCATGAAGCTATAGACTGAAGGTTAAAAAGAAATGATGTCATTTCTAAATATTGCTGACTCTCTCTAATGTACCTGAATCTCTCTCATTTTGACTTTATTGACTTGACAATACTCTCTGAAAGAGAGGCCGCTATGTTATGGAGAGTTAACAATATCTGGAAATGGTATAAGTAGGTTTACTCTTAAATCTCGATATCACGCGAATTGGGAATTGGAATCGTATATGTCATTTTAGGTACTCTTGAAAATAGAACAAGCGGATTATTAACCTATTTTCGAATAAAGAAACACTTGTACTGTATTACGTATCACGTATAATTTATTTTTTTTGTAAATAGCCTACCGGTTTCGCTTTTACGGCACTATCAGGGCCAAAACTTAAGTTAGTTAAAGATAAGTTTAGGCTAAAACTTAAACTTATCCTGATGATTCTGTATAAGTGAAACCGGTAGGCTATTTACAAAATAATAAATTACAAGTGATACGTAAAACAGTACAAGTGTTGCTTTATTTCAAAATATGAATATTACTTGCATTCAATGAATCTGATAAAATAATTTAATGTTTACTATTAACTAAATGTTAATAATTCGCCAGTACTGTTTTCCAGGGAACCTAAAATGTTGGTCGGGATTGGAAATGTGCCCGGTTGGCGATAGGCTTGCCACCTATCACATTGTGGGACTTAGTGTCTTCGGCTAGTCGTGGGTGCCCTGGTTGTGCTTCTGCCTACCCCCTCAGGGATATGGGCGTGAAAATACTTTTTTTTCTTAAATGACATACTCAATTCCGATTCCCAATATTGCGTGAATCGAGCTTCAAGAGTAACCCTACAATTATTTGTTAGAAGTGTAACCACCAGTAGTAGTCTATATCTTCATGCTTCAGCTACATAGCTACTATATAGCTGATACTACATATATACTAGTTATTTTGAAATTCTTCTTCTTCCTTGTACACTGTCTACTTATCGCTTTTTATTTTGTATCGTTTTTCTCTATCTTAGGTTAGCTGTAAGATATCTCTTGTAAGGGATTAACTCGCCTTTTGTACAATATTTATGTTTGTATTTTCTCACTGTCAATTCTTTATTACGAGTACAATAAAGTGTAAAAAATAAATAAAATATTATTCCCTATTTGATTATTACATATTTTAATTACTTCAACTACATACATACTTCAATACTAAAAATCCACTTCCGCTTTTGGTGTAGTGATTAGCGTATACGCCTAACGTCACTGAAAAACCGTAAGACTCAGTTTCGATTCCCAACAGGGGTAGCTTGGTTTCAGTTTTCGACGGGAGCAAGCATTTGTATGATGAACATCTAATTATCTGCGTATCTATATGAATGTTAATTAAATTTGTTTCAGTATGGTTGCTTTTATGGTAGTTTACCGTAGGCAGGATTAAATTTAATTATAGTTTAAAATGTATAAATAATTAAACTAGGTATAAATATAAATAACTGGCTTAAAAGTTAGCATATGTAATTAAATAATATTTTTTATAAATATTAAAATATTTGCACACCAAAATATAGCAGAATGTGTTGCAATATCTATACATATAATAAATCTGTAGAAGGGTCAATTCTGTACATTGAAAATATTGAAAAAATATATAGCGAGGGTTGTTACTGGATCGATACCAAATCCAAATATATGATTAAAAAAAATGTTGTCTGTCTGTCTGTATGTTCAGGCATCACGTGAAAACTAACGATTCGATTTCGATGAAACTTGGTGTAATTATACCTTATTGTCCTGGGCATAAAATGGGATACTTTTTATTCTGGAAAATTACGTAGAAAATAATAAATCTTAATTTTTCAGTTTTTGCCACGCGAAGACCGACATCCGCGCGGACGGAGTGGCGGGCCGAAGCTAGTATTTCAATATTTTTGTAACATCTCATTTACACACATATTCCCCAAATAAATAATTTTCATTTTTTATTTCTTAGACCTTTTTAGATTCCAGGCGGACAAAGTCGCGAGCAAAGCTAGTAGTGAATATTTTTAATAGATGAGTAAGTTATCATTGTTCGAAGCGCTCTATATCAGGTATTACAGCTAGCGCAGCGTGAAGCATTATATTAAACGCATCATTACACATTACTCTCTATGACTCGCCTAGGGTTAGGGAATGTGTCCCCGCTTTTACATGTACATCAAACGGGTTAATGTCACCATTTTTCTACATCTATCCTAATAGATGTTACCCGCGGTTTCGATTTCTATAAATAGAGATGTAAGCTATCATATCTTTGAAGTTAGATCATGCTGCACACGTTGTGCGAATAGGGAATGTGTCCCTGCTTTTACATGTACATCCACGGGTTACTGTCACCGTTTTTCTTTATCTACACTAATACTTATTAACCGACTTCTATAAATTAGGATGTAATCTATCCTATCTTTTATGTTAGGTCATACTGCATACGGTTTGCAAATTATATTAAAATCGGTTAAGTAGTTTAGGAGTCTATCGCGGACAAACAACGCTTAATTTATCTATACAATTGAATAAAGTTGGAATTTCTGTATTATCAAAATAAGCGCTTTTGTCTATTGCCATGCATTTGTCGAAATAACTTTTTTACAATTTTTGTGTACCTATATTGGTCTGTCTATTTGTTCCGGCTAATTAACAATTGGACCAGTGTTGACGGGGCTTTTACTAATAGGAAGCTAAGGTAATTTGGAGTAACTTAAGCTAACATTTAAAAAAAAGCTAAATAAATTTTTTGTTCAATTCCACACGGATGAAGTTAGGGGCATAGCTAGAATATTAGGTTACAAAGAGCTAATCAGATTTTTTGGCGCCATCAAGAGAAAATATGGTCGTATTTTTTTTTCGTAATTATTGAATTTCGTGTAATATTGTATTTTTCGTGTAACATTAAGTGAAATTAGTCGATTTTCGTGGCATTTTGTACAGTTTCGTACAGTTAAAGTGTATAAATGAAATGATTATAAAGGAATAAACTTCCTCGTTGGCGCCAAATTTCACTAAATGAGTTTGAGTAAGGAGGCTACTGCTTTACTTAAGGTCCAGACATGACTTTTTTTTGAAGAATAATGACCAATTTTAAATATTTTGGTTGAATTTATTACTTAATGTAAATTTAAACTTTACAAATGGCAAATGTTAGCGCTAATGCAAAAAACTAAAGACAAAAGAGGTAAAAACATTCTCTAACTTTGTTTAGGAAGTCGTTTTCGGAAATAGCCGAATTACTGATCCGATCAAGAAAATTATTTCACTACCAAAAAGCTATACTTTTCAGAAGTGATTCAGGCTATATTTTATTATGTTTGAACCAAAAAATCAGTGAGAAATAATAACTTATGTAAACCAAGTCGGAGAAAAGCACGCGAGGTGTTATTCTTTTGGGCTAACGTACTGGACACGGAGTCGGCTGGTTACTATAACAGGAAAAATCTGCGAAAATTATTCTAAAAAGGGCAAAAGCTACTTTTTATTCTTAAAAGGCTTTTGTGGTAGAATTTAAAAACGTGGGAGAAGCTGTAGGGAATAGCAAATGTTTTACATATTATGAATTAAACAATAAATGAACTTACTTGACTTTTGTCGGTTTCTACAGAATCATTTCTATATCAGATCTTAGACAATCGGGTTAAATCGATTTTTCTCGACAAAAAGGGTTTAATTTAGAAATCGATTAACATACATACAAAAGATTTTTAAATGAATCGGACATTTACACGTAAGTATATGGCGAAGTAAGATATCAATGTGTTCCGTATCTAACACGATGATTCTAACAAACAAGGTTTTTAAATTTTCCTTTAGGTTATTCAAACCTCCTAACTCATATCCAAACCATAAACATAATAGCTTTTTCTTAATTTTGAAATGTTATAAATGAGTTAAATGGGAATAAAACCTAATTACAGTAATGTTGAGCTTATATAGCTAATGTAGCTGGTTATTTTTTATGTTATTAGAAATAACTGTTGACTAAAACATTGTTGTAGCTGTTAACGAAAGTTGCTGTGTGTGTGCGTGTGTGTGTGTGTATATGTGTTTATGTATGTGTTTTTGTGTATGCATTTCAATAAATGTTTTTACTTCATGTAGGCCAATAAAGCCTCAGTGTCGTCGTTTTATTTTTAGGCATATCTTACAAAAATAAATAAATGTTGCCAGACTAGTCACACAAATTAAATCTAACCCCAAAGTAAGCAAATTATATGTTTGTTTTATGGGTGTTAGTCAACGATATAAATACATAGACACACTTAAATACGTAACAGAATAAATTTAATAAACACCCAGACCCGGAAATGCAGACACCTAAATGTTCATCTTACAAATGCCTGCTCCCGTCGGGTATCGAACCCGAGCCTCGCGGTTGGTCAGTGTAGTTAAGCGTGTACGCTAGCCACTCGACCAAAGAGGCGGTCTAGTTTAGTAGGTCTAGTGATTATCCTGATGGTAAGAGATAACTGACCCTTATAGACAACGTAATCGTAACTGGTGTGTTGCTATGCTATGGCTACGGGCGCAAGTCTGCGGCTATCCTATTCGCAATGCGGCACATGACAATAGCAAGCACTAGTGCACATGGTGGGGGGAGTATGGTAAAGCTGAATTACTCATTTTGGCGAGCTATTGCAAAACACGCTATCAGCTAGTAGTTAGGTATATTTTAAGCTTCCAAATTTTTAATACAAAAATGAAGGTTTTTATAAGTTCATTAAAAAAGGAAATATACTTTTTCCAAACAGTTTTTCGTTATTGCAACCAAAAATTATGTACCTACTTACCTACTTTTCAGAAACTTGAAACCATTTTATTATTGCCTAATACATAAGAATCAACCATGTCAAAAAATGAAGAAGTGTCTTACTTAATTTTAGACTTTCTCTGGTTTTCTCTGGAAAAGCATTGCCTTGAATCGAAATCACAGTATGAAATGCAGAGACTACATACAGTGGTTTTACCTACTATCCGTCTTACAAATTTTCGATAAGATTATGTGTCTGCAAATTAGTCGTTCTATGCATACGCAGTATGATTGTTATTCAGGACGCTCTAAAATATGTACATATAGTACTACTATTTAAATTACGCGCTTCGGCTGTACACTTTTTACACTTTATACTTTTATTTTTTAAATTGGCTGACCTAATCTAAATTTAAGTGAAAAGATTAATTATTGTGTAATAACAACTCTATATAGATACCTTAAAAATACATTCGGATTTCCGAAGCTTGACGAATATAGCCGAAGCGTGAATATAATATTTACGTGAATTCGTAGTTAGCCTCATAGGCTACGCTGGATTAAATAAGAACAATCAGACAATAATAGCCTAATAATATATTAGGACAGAGTATAAAACTATTGTTCACCCTCAATATCAATTATTGACTCCACACTCCAGTAGTTTACTCAGTTGCGTAAGTACAAACGTAAATGAGATTCATATAAAAGAGGGGGTCAAAGAGGGGGGATAGTGACAGGATTCACGGTCCAACTGACGAATACAATGATCGTGTTCAATACCTGATCGATTATACCTCTGCTACATACATATGTATCATTCCTACATATGAACGAGTACTGAAACATCAGATGTAATCTATTGGGTCGAGGATCGCCTCTGTGGTGTAGCGGTCCGGTTGTACTTGACTTCATGAGGTTCCGGGTTCGATTCCCCGGTCGGGCAACGAAAAGAAAATATGGTTTAACGATTTTCTAATAAAAATGTTGCTCGGAATTGGATGTGTGCCCGCTTTGGCGATAGGCTTGCCATCTGTTCGCACCTGTCCTGTAGTTTTGCAGCGACTCGCCTGGATTGGTACGACCGCTTCACCTATTCCTTCCACCTAAACATCTAATGCTTGCCGTTGACGTGTTCCAGTCCTTAGGGTAAGGTAAACTAACTTTTGCTCGGAGCCTAACATCCCGGCCTCAGGTTGGCAACGCACCATTACCACCTTTCGTGACTCTAGGCGGCGTGAATTTCTTACCACCAGGAAATCCGTCTGCTTGTGTGACTTCCATTATCATACAAAACTTTTATTGGTATTTCTTCAAAAGGAAAGACCCCTTTTGTAGACTGGCTTATTCTTTCCAGTTCGAAACAGTACACCCAGATTTTGTCACTTGTCCAATATTATAGACAGCCAATAACTCTCCTCCATTAAAGTTTTCTGTTATTTTTCGAAACTACTCTACTTGCAGTCGTGTTTGGTATTCCGTTAATAGTAAAAATAACACCAAAATTTATTAATTTTACACAAATCTATACAAAGATTTTCGTGGCGCATCTATATAAATCTAAAAACTACCACCGGATCGCAACGCGGCACTGAGAAGATCCAGCGAAAGAAATCAGCGGGCTTGTCTTTATTCTTACAAATCTAATTTACAATTCTTTTTTGAGTTTATTTTGACATCATTTTTTAAGGTTAATATGAGAAGCAAATTATCCCAAGCTTATCTGTCTTCTAAGTATTCTAATATCATAAAATAATCTGTACCGCACAACTTAAATTTAAAACATAGTTTAAATTTTTTAAACTAAGCCCGATATATCCGACGCAACACGCAAAACGTTTTACACAATGGCTCATTCAGTACGAATTTGCTGACAAGTAATGTTTTTGTTAGTCATTATTAATTGTCGAAAGGTATCGATATTAGATTCAGTAGCCACAGTCACCGGCCGACCTTTACGTTTATCGTCATTTCTTCGAACCTTGAATACATGGAGCTACGAGTTAGATTCATCACCAAATGTCAGTTAAGTCTCTAGCAATTCTCTTGTAAGCCGCAGCAAAAATCATAAAGAGTCATTGAGCGAAAATTTTCACGATTTGATTTCATTATAATAGCTACACTTTTATGTGACCCATGGTTTGAAAAAACAAATAATTGTCTCGAAAATTAAAAGTAGGTAACATGTTTCTAAAGAGTTCCATCTATAAATCGGTTGTTGTTTTTTAAGTTTATTTGTTTATTTTCTGGGGTCGGCTAAGACCTTAAGGCTTTGCTGCCACGTCTTCCGTGATTAGACGTAATTCATAGGTCTCAAATCGAAGTCATGTCAGGTCTTGAGTAAAGCGGTGACCTCTTTACTCAAGCTCAGTTAGTTAGATTTATCGGCAACGAAGAAAGACATAATACACCTATTTCTTCATAAGTATTTCACTTTTGCACTTAAACTAAACAAAATTGGATTAACTGTCACCTAAATTAACAAATTTTACTCATAATTTACACGAAGTTCAATAATTACGAAAAAACTATGGCCATCTTATTTCGCGATGGCGCCAAAACTCACCTGTTGTTTTTTGTTATTTTATTTATTGTAAATGGCCAGTAATAGAAACTTTTAGTCTGCCTCATGTATAACCCCTCCTCCTCCTTTTTTATAAGTCGTTAAAATATACTTGTTTCCGCATATCACCTATCTGTACGTCCATTGATAAAATCGCGAACATTGACTATATCAGTCGTTTGTTTGAATAACGATGTACAACTGTGTGTATATGCTTAACTATGTCGCTGGAAACTTATCAGGATATCAATAAGCAAACTGATGGAGCTCTTGTTATTCAGAATAACGTTACAGTTTTGTAAGCAAACCTTATTTGTTTTATGTCTGTGACTAATTCAGCGGTCAACTTTATGTGATTCAGCTATATACCCACTATGTAATAGGGATGTAAAAACCATATCGTGACAGTAAGTTTTTATGATATTGGAAGGCAAAAAAGCAGACGGATTTCCTTATAAAATTAGAGAGAATGGCTAGAGACACCAAAGGTGCTAATGGTGCGTTGCCAACCTGAAGCCTAAAAGTTAGGTCTACGGCAAAAGTAAGTTTACTGGCTACCTTACCCTCCGAACCGGTAGGTATACGTCAACGGCAATCGCTGATATGGCAGCAGAAATAGGTACGTCGGTGTTGCCAATCCGAGCTAGTCGCTGCGAAACTCTACCACCTAGTCAGAAGTCAGGGTGTTGGTGACGGTAAGCCTATGCTCGCCTTTTATGAGCTGGAAGCTCTGGCAGGAAGGATGATCTATTCTGCAAAGGAGCCTGAACCAACACCGATGTACCACCAAATGAACGGATAAGTATATAAGTCAAAATCAGCTTAGAAACTGGCGGCTCACAGGCATCTGATGGTAAGTGATAACGGTTGCCTATAGATACCATACATATTACACCTAGTGTTTCACCATCTCATGGTCAGCATAATAAACCACATGTGCAGTCCTTCTACCTTCTTTTCCCGTGTTAGTCCGGGCTCCTTTTGCTCCGTTTCGGAGGGTAAGGTATCCAGTAAACTTACTTTTGCTCGAGGCCTAACATCCCGGCCTCAGGTTGGCAACGCACCATTACCACCTTTGGTGTCTAAGCGGTGGGCATTTCTTACGATCAGCAAATCCGTCTGCTTGTTTGCCTTCCAATATCATAAAAAACAAACTTCGGTAATAGCGAGCTTTGACCAAAAGTCGCGCCACTTCATAGTAATCTTCCACCTAGTTATGACTAACTGCAGATGAATTATCCAGTTACCTAACCGACTAGACTAGGCGATGGGGTCGTCACATCCCGATGCCGCATATCTGACAGTACATTAAACTCTGAATCCAGTTGTCTGAGAATCAATTATCACTTTCCTAATTCTATTGAGACAAAACATTCCGACATATACAATGCGTAGGTTTACTTATAATAAGTAAACTTAAACTGCGACTGGACTGGTCTCTATGGTGTTTCGCAAAAATATTAGTTTTATACCTTTGCTGCTCTGTCGATTAGCAGAAACTTAACAGAGACCTCAAAATTGAATCGCCGTTGCGTGCGTTGCCAAACTAAGATTGAGTTGTTAACTTTACCTATGACAGCCTGACTCTCACAAAGATGATAACATTAAGTTAAAAAAAAATAATGACATTGATTAAATAAACAATATTTAAAAAAAACTGACAAAACACTGTGGTCTAACGGTCTGACGTCGGACTTGACTTCATGAGGTCTCGGTTTCGCTCTATGGTGTTTCGCAAAAATATTAGTTTTATACCTTTGCTGCTCTGTCGATTAGCAGAAACTTAATAGAGACCTCAAAATTGAATCGCCGTTGCGTGCGTTGCCAAACTAAGATTGAGTTTTTAACTTTACCTATGACAGCCCGACTCTCACAATGATAACATTAAGTTAAAAAAAAATTTAATGACATTGATTAAATAAACAATATTTAAAAAAAAACTGACAAAACACTGTGGTCTAACGGTCTGACGTCGGACTTGACTTCATGTGGTCTCGGTTTCGATTCCCGGGTGGGGTAACGACAAGGAAATGTGGTTTTCCCAATTATCTAATGAAAATAACGTAGCCCGGGATTGGATATGTGCCCGGTTGGCGTTAGGCTTGACACCTATTACATTGTGGGACTTAGTGTCTTCGGCTAGTCGTGCCTCTGCCTCTTAATTCAGAGATATGGACTTGAAGATATTTAATGTATTTTTTTAAAGCATTATACAGCGAAAAAAACACTTTTTTGATGGTAACGGACGACCTTGGCCTATATGATTTTTAGTTAGTTATTTTTAAATAATAATAAGTTTAATCAATGTCGCTAAATATTTTTTGTTTTAACTTGATGTTCGTAGGTAAATCGAACAACCCAATCTCAGGTTGGCAACGCACCGTAATATCTTTAGCATTTACTAATTGGTTTTACCATTAGAAAATCCATTGTTAGCTTCCTGCTATATTAATCTATATTTTTAAATTTCCATGAAATAGGCTATATGTGGTGACCAATTAGGTTTATTACACACTAATAGACAGAATTCATTAAAATGGAATTAATTAGGCAGGTACAAGTATATGACAGCTGTTAGGTCAATGCATACTACGAGTATATTTTAAGTATTATTATAATAGCTTCTGTGGTGTAGCGATTCAGCGTCCGACTTAACATTTTGAAGTCCCGGGGTCAAGCCCCGGGCCGGACAAAAAAAAAGTAAATGTTTAATACTATATTCCACGTATTATTATAATCGCATCTGTGGTCTAGTGGTTTAGTGTCGGACTAGACTTCTTGAGGTCTTGGGTTCGAACCCCGAGTCGGAAAACAAAAAGAAAATGTTAATATTTTCTACTAAAAATATATGATATGTGCCCGGTTGGCGATAGGTTTGTCACCTATCAAACTGTGAGACTTATCGTCTTTGGCAAGCTATGTATGCCCTGGCTGCGCTCTCACTTCAGGGATGGGGAGGTGAAGATACTTTATGTATTCTTTTATAGCATTATACAGCCAGAAAAATACTTTTTTAATGGTAAGGGACGACCGTGGCCTATAGACACCATAAATGTTACAGGTGCGTCGTCATCATGTGGCCGGGGTGTCCTATGGTCCAAGTATACCTCTACCCTACCCTGGCTGGAACATGACAATGTTATTATGATGGCAGGAATAGGCAGTGGATTCCTATCCTTATTTTCTAACATATATTATATTATACAAGCTCTTTACCCGAGACTTCGTCAACGTAGAATAGATTTTCAAACTGTAATTCACCATTTTAGTCCTTTAGAGGCTGTATTTTGAAAAAAATAAATCAAAACAAAAAAGAAAATCTGTCTTTGGACTCGTATCTTTGTCTATACCCATACCACATTTCATCAAAAAAACCAAAGAAAGTCAAAGACAACAAGAAAAACTAAAAAAAAGCAAAATTAATTGAACACATATATTATCTTCAAAAAAATAAACGAACAAAGTGATAAGATTTTGATTTCGCTTCTGAACCAGACGCTACTTAATGGAAAGCATTATAAAAAGCATAATAATAGACAAGCTGTCAGCTGTGATATCTATACATACTAATGTCATAAATGCGAAAGTTAGTCCGTCTGTCTGTAACCCTCTTACGGCTAAATTGCTAAACAGATTCTGATGAAATTTAATATGCATATAAGCTAAATTCTTAGCTAAATAATCGAGTTCAAATATATGCTATTTTGAAGTAAAAATTTCTTTATCGGCGTTGCGCAGTTTTTTTGGAATTTGTAAGAAACTTCTAAACTTGCGTCGTTGCGGCGAAAGGAAACATCCTACTCTCATCGTAAAAATTGTATGCCTGCGCTTGCTGTTTCGTTTAGACGGCGCAGGGCACTTGCGCGAATGTTCGTGTTGTCATGTTTGTGTACGATAGCGCAATAAATGAATATTGTATTCTACCACTTAAATGATTGTACTTTCATACTGATAATTGCTTTATTCGTGCAAAATTATTCCCTAACCATTCCAAAATATCAAAAATACCCAACGTTTACATTCAAGTTTACAGTTCTGCCGGCACTCCCGGAGTGCATCCCGTCTTTTTTTTAAGAATCAACGACCAAGGGACTATAATAGGGGATTGAAGATTATATAAAAATCATATTGATGTTATTCAAAGATGACTTGACTGATGAAGCGAAAACAATTCCTACTTCCTTAATAATCCATACTGATATTATACGAGTAAATGCGAATGTCAATCCGTCTGTCTGTTACGCTTTCAAGGCTAAACCGCTGAACTGGTTAATGAAGTAAAGTATCTTCACGTCCATATCCCCGAAGAGGTGGGCAGAGGCACAACTAGGGCACCCATAACTAGCCGAAGACACTAAGTCCCACCATGTGATAGGTGGCAAGCCTATAGCAAACCGGGCACATATCCAATTCCGAGTAATGATATTTTCATTGGAAAATTGAAAATATATATATTTTCTGTTTCTTTTTATTTATTATTTCTGATTTATATAAATGTATATATGCATAAAGCTTAAAAAACGAGTTTAAATTTAATTTTTTTTTTAAAAATCACTCGTCGAAGGACTGTTATAGGGTATTCACTATTATAGTCCTTTGCATACAAATCAAGTTAATTAAATATGACTGAATTATTGCGAAAACAATACATTCTATCTTATAAATGCGAAAGCACTTCTGTCTGTCAAGCTTTCACGGCAAAACCACTGATTTGATTTTGATAAAGTTTGATATGATGAATTAAAAAACAGATTTCAAAAAAGTGTTTTTGGTCTATTTTGTGTGAAAATCTTAATGTGGTTCACAGAATGCATCTACTTACTAAGTTTCGACGGTATAGTTCTTACAGTTTCAGAAAAAAGGGTCTGTGACATACACACAGACAGACAGACACACAGACAGACAAACATGACTAATCTATAATAATAACTACGGAAACCTAAAAATATCGTAAAATCCCCCGTAATACTCTTAGACAACAGTATCTTCTACAATTGTAACTTCCCAATAACAAAAAAGCTAGTTATTGTCATAAAACAAAAATAAGGATACGGCTCTCCTGATGGTAAGAGACAACTGTGATATGTATACAAATGATAGATGTTATGGTGCGTGGCAGTACTTTGGCCGAGATGTTACGCCTAATATGCAACTCTAAACTAGCTGTTTATGTTTTTGTGACAAATTTAGACACCTGTTTAACTAAATAGTCTGTAATTGACATTCAACCAATTGCATGATACTCGTAGATGACATGTCAACATGCTATTGGCTGAAAATCCATTTTTAGACAGTGTTTAACTCGTGTTCTAATTTTTTGTCGTACGACGGACAGTATTCTTTAAATTGACCGAAAATAATTAAATGACCTAGGGACGTGTTAAATGCTAAGATTTTTGAAATTAAGTTAAATTTTCATAAGCTTTTACTTAATTTGCAATATAGGTATGCGAATTGAATTTTGTCGACTGATTGAGCTGAAATTTTGCATGCACGTGTAAATCGGATGGCAATACAAAATGATTATGAAATGGGGATGATCTGATGGTGGAACCGGAAAGTAGCCTAAATCTTAGATTTCCCATCATCCTATCGTGTTTGGGCCTATTTGATACCTACGTCTTGAATATTACTTGCCAAGACTACTGCTGGGAATAGCCGTTACATATAAAAGTTTGTCAAAAAAAAATGTTTTGGTAAAAACTTAGCAAGTGAAAATTAAAATAATTAATTTACGGAATATGTGTGTTATTAAGATGTTACAAAAAAATAAGTATATGGCATTCGAGTATTTATAAAAAAAATTAGGTATTTACATATATTTTAACTTTTAAACACAATTTATGTTTATTACGATATTCACTACATTGCCAAAAATTTTGAAAATTAAATTTTACACTATCTATCGTAAACTGTCGTTTTTAAACGTAGCCAGTTAAGGGAAGGACCTGCCTTGTATTGTGTTATAGCATAGCTAGGTTGCTAGGCAGGCCTATATGGCTTGGCTATCAATACATTCTGAAAACCCTGCAAGGGACTAAGTATAATATGTATTTATTTAAATAAAACAACATACATCGCTTTATCGTCTCTGTAGTTTAGCGGTCTGGCGTTGGACTTGACTTTTTGAGGTCCCGGGCTAGATCCCCGGGTTAGGCAACAATAAAATATGAAATGCATATTTTCTAATAAAATAAACGTTGCTCGGGATTGGATATGTGCCCGGTTGGCGATTGGCTTGCCACCTATCACAATATAAGACTTAGTGTCTTCGGCTGGTCATGAGTACCCTGGTTGTGCCTCGGCCTACCCCTCCGGGATATGGGCGTGAAGAAACTGACTAATTTATACCAAACATATATGTCACAACAATAGGTCTTTTATTAAATGTAATTGAATTGAAAGTATTAGATGCGAAATAAATCCGCTCAGCGCAAAATCTGCCATGTTAAGGCAATCTAGGTTAGGGCACCGCGACCCCAAAAGTTACTGGTACTCCGGCGTGCGAGCGAGACAGCACGAGCTGACCTAGAGTAGCAGGTTGGGAATCCGGAAGGTATGCACAAACCGGCTTCTCGGAGCATTTTTCCATTCATTGGAAAGCTCTGCCTATACTTCGCGAACCGTTCGTTGGATGCTTATTGTATAATTTACGATTTTCGTTGCGGCTGCATTTTGTGTCACATACTGCCCTTTATGGCAAGGTATACAAAGTACGTCGGAAATGTTTTCTTTGATTCTCGCTAATAAGTGTTAACAATAATTTTAGTGAGGTAAAACTGCAAAAAAATAACTTCGATTTCAATAATTTATCTTAGTACACAAAAGTTAATTTTTTTTTCGATTTCCATGATATTTTATCGTCAGATCCAGACTTGGCAGTAACGAGACCTTGAAAGAACGCTCTTTGCTTTAAAAAGTTTTTTCTAATATTAGTTTAGAAATAAAGGAGAAATCAATTAACACATATACAAAATATTAAATTTAATTCATAATTTTTTTGAAGTCGGTAAAAATATTTCAGTTACTGGACTAAATTTGTGTTGCTGGACTAAATATTGAAACTTAATAAAAGCTTTAAATGCGGAGCATTTTACACGAGGGTTGCTGTTAATTGTTTTTTCACACTGTCCTTTATTTCGTTCAAAATCAAATTCATTTATTATCCCACAAGGCTCTATTCTATCTATCCCTTAAGGTTTATCTGTTTCTATTCTTAGACAAGTATTGTTCTGCTACAAAAAAGTTAAACACTCGTTAGACACGTCTTTTACTAAACACTGTCCAAAATAGGAACCAATAACATGTTGCCAGGTTATTCACTTGTAATATGCAATTTTAAAAAGTGTTTAGTTAAAAGGGCGTATATTTTTTGTGGTAAGGCTATGAAAGCTTACATTTGAGGACATAAATCGCTTTATCACAAAAAATGTTCTTGTGCTTACAAGCAGGTACATATACTTTCCTCGTATTGGTCCAGGTCCACTGAGTAGATTAGGCCATCTGCCTCTGTGCCAGACAGCTCGTAAGGGGCGAGCACTGGTTAAAATATGAAAGGATGGGATAAAGATTCACCGTCTTACCTGTTTCAGCCGCCATAATGTCTTTCATGTTCCGACCCGGGGGGTACAGTAGCCGATAGACGGGCCCAATAGGCCTAACATGAGGTTCAGGACATTTTTATTATATTATTACCATAATTATCTCTTACCATCAGGAATGCCGAGGGCTTGTTTCCTGACCTCTTACATAAAAGGAATGACCTAGACCACAATATTATCCCTTGCGTACATTAAATAACATCATTACAAAAAAGTAGAAACATAAAAAGAAATTAAAGAAAAAAATGTGATTTAATTTAAAAAATAAATTTTTCACTTTAAACCAAATTTATAAAAATAGTTTTTACTTTATGTTCAGTTAGCAGATACAAACATTTACTCTGTAGTCTAGCGAGTAATAAAAATAATGTTGCCCGGTAATGAATATATGTCCGTTTGGCGATAGGCTTTGCCACCTATCACATTGTGGGACTTAGTGTCTTTGGCTAATAGTGGGTGTTCTGGTTGTGCTTCTGCCTGTCTCTTTGAGGATGTGGGCATAAAGATCATTTTTGGCATAACTTGGAATTTGGCATAATTTGGCCTTGTAATAGTTTAGATGTACATTTTTTTTAAATATCCATCCAACAAAAAATAGGTTATTTTATTGTAAAAGAAGTAAAGAAATACAAAATCATTTTGAAGGGCTGTCCTATTTACGGGATCGAAGCGACTCACTGCGTTCGGTTGCTTTCTACCCTGGGGCTATCAGTGCTCACTTCACACATTCCGACGACCGTATATGCGGTGCATGTCACAAAATGTCGAGGCACACAAAAAATATGTGAAACCACTGACTGAAAATAAACAATCCTCACGTATCTGAAAATGCAAATTTAAAATAAATTTCATCACATTATGCCTAAAGATTGAAAATTACTTGACTGAACTACAATATGTATATATTTTTTCGCAACAGTAGCCTTTAAAAAAAAAACCGACTCTTATTCCATTACCTAACGATTCGATATTTTTTTATCGCAAGATAGCTCAGGCTGGGACTAATCTCGGAATCATGACCTACCTTCCCAAATGAGAATCTAGCTACTAACTAGCTAGAGAGAGAAACTAGTTGTTCCGGCGATCTCTATTCCACCTGTTCAGTTGGATGTTATCGTATGAAATTTTGTAGATAGTAAAGGTAAGGGTAAGCGGTAAAGAAAGGAATTACAAATTTCGCCACAGGACTTGAATCCTCAGTAACTCAAAAAGTTAGAACATTTGGTGACTTGAAACGATAAGGTACAGGTTTAAAACCAGTCTGCACCGAATTTTTTTCTTTCTTTAAAATTTGGATAAATTTTACTAAAACCCAAGCACAGGACATGCACCAAAATAAAAATACTTATTCTTTGATAGTAACTTGTAGTACGCTTTCGCTTATAACTTGCCACAAATGCGAATGCTCCAATGAAGACTCCATAAGAGGAATGGCGTTTAATGCAACCACTTAATGTAAGTTATATTGGTTTGTTTGCTGCGGCACTTACTAATCTACTTCCAAATCCTTGAAGAAACATGTTATACAAACTGCTAACAGCTAATTTAGTTATACGAGTTTTACTTCTTAGTAAAATTATATCATTTTGCAAAACCAATAGTGCTATCACAATATCCTAAACAGCAACGCACCTTTAACATCTATGTGGGTATAGGCAACGGTTATTTCTTACTGAGGACAGCCATGGGCATATTATCTTATCATATACTAGCAGCCCTTGCATTTTTACCATCTGACTAATAAAGCTTCTTAAGATTTACGGTAAAAAACAAATTACTGTTTTTGTTATTTTTCTTGCAAATTTTCCCAGTTTTTTGTAGACATTTTTAAGCCTTAAAAAAAATATCCTATTAGTATTGTAAATGCGAAAGTTTGTGAGTATGTATATATGGATGCTTATTACTCTTTCACGCTCGAATGTCTTTACGGATTTGTTTGAAATTTGGAACAGATAGATGGTGACCTGGATTAACATTTTAATCCCGATCGCACAACGGACTCCCGTGTTGGTCCGGGCTCCTTTGTAGAATAGACCATCTGCCTTCCTGCCACGCAGCTCGTAAAAGGCGAGCATAGGCTTACCGTTACTAACACTGTGACATCCTACTAAGTGGTAGAGTTTCGCAGCAACTCGCCCGGATTGGTACAACCGCTTTATCTATTCTTGCCACCATAACGTCAGTGCTTGCCGTTGACGTGTCCCGGTTAAAATGGTTAGGTAGCCGGTAAACTTACTTTTGCTTGAGGCCTAACATCCCGACCTCAGGTTGGCAACGCACCATTACCACCTTTGGTGTCTCTAGGCGGCGTGAATTTCTTACCATCAGGAAATCCGTCTGTTTCCAATATCATAAAAAAAGGGCTAGTTTAATAATATTCTAGCGTAGTAAAACTACAAAAATTGACTCAAACTGTTTCGCTAGGGACTGCGTCGCGATTAGATAATCCTAATTCAAAATGTAGCAAATGATTCCCAAATAGTCTGACATAAATTTAGTAAACAGCCTACTAGTAGTTTTTGAGTTATACTGCATATATAAATCAATGCCACTTTTCGTTGTAATTTTATAACTCACTAGCAGTTTCACGCAGCTTCGCCTGCGTAACTTGGCTTCTACTATACCGATTTGGATGAAACAAAGGCTATGTCACTCGTGGATAATGTAGCTTTCGAATGGTGAAAGAATTTTTAAAATCGGTCCAGTAGTTTTTGAGCCTATTCATTACAACCAAACAAACAAACAAAGTTTTCCTCTTTATAATATTAGTATGAAGAACGGGCTCACCTATCCAAACCAAATGTTTAGGCTTTGATACGACTATTTAGTAGATGGTTTATGTGAAGTTTGTACAAAATCGGTAGTGCGGTTCTTCACATTTTTTGTAACAAATGAATTCAATAAAATGATCCGCCATTTTGTTAATGGGTATTTTTCAGTCAAATCGAAACATTTTTCAGATGGGGATTTTATCAGTAGTTTTTTCTTTTTTTTTTTTTTTTGCTTTGTTGTGTTATGTCATTCATGCGGTCATATACGTAGCGAAGCACGTACCGGGCCGCTAGTACTGCATATTTTTATTATATATATTTTATACTAATATTTTTGTTCATGTTTGAGGATAGAAATTATAAAGCACTACTCTGATAAAATTAATGTGCTTCTTTATATCGATATATCTTACGAAAAAAGAACTTTAAAAATCTTTTCAGAGTTAGAATAATCGGTTAAGAAAAAAAGAAAAAAACATTGATATTCTCTGTTTGAAGTGGTTTAAAAAAATGTTAAAAATATTTCTGTGTTCTCTAAATACGCAGATTATATTTATCTACCACACAGATTGCAAAGTATATATTTTTTTACTTCATCTATATTCATATTCGCAAACCAGATAATTTATTTCCATGCTTCTAAACACACATGAATGTTCCGCCCACGCTTTCTCGTTTTATCCTCTAAAATCTAAATAATCGGCAACATAATATTAAAATCCAATAAGACGATTAGATTAGGTACTTATCAAAATGTGTGTAAACAGAAAATTGTAGCAGTTCATATATTTTTATAACGGGAATAGAGGAGAATCTCAATTAGTCTGTATTTTTTTATGGAAACAGAGGATGTTACAAATTTGTCGTATCTCTGAGTGTGTGTCTGTCTGTGGGATCATAGCTTCTAAACGATGATACCGATATCGATGCGGGATTTTTCGTTTGAAAGCTGAGGTGATCGATATGGTTCGTAGCTATTATTACTTTTTATGTATGTTAGCTGAAAACTAAACCTTGTGATTATTTTGTTTGAAAGCCTGCTTCCCTATATCTGTTTAAATTTCCCCATGATCCAAAAAGTGACTTTTGAGTGTTAGTAAAATAATGTATGTTTACATGTATAATAAGTTAATGAAAGTTAACTTTTACTACCATAACGTTAGTGCTTAGTATTGTATGTTCCGGTTAAGGGGGTAAAAGTGCTACTTTTATTAACTTGCACAAACCAAACACCTTTGCTTGACCTGTCTGGCTAGGTTTGGAAACGGTGGCAGTTTACTGTAGATAGGGATAAATTAATTTATATTCTAAAAATTGTTTGTGTTAATAAATAATAATGTAATCGATACTATAAACAGTGTTTAAATTGTAAGTAAAAAAAATAACTAATTTAATCAATAACTATTAAAATATTTGCACACCACAAGTTGGTAGAATATGTAGAAACGCCCAAAGAATTTTGTAACATCTTTGTAACACGCATATTCCGCAAATAATTATTTTTTCTTATTTTTGTCTTTTCAGGTTTGCAATTAACAACTGTAACAAAGTACATACACATTACCTACTTAGTTGAAATAGATAGTGGTGATTTTACTATCAAATCTGTCGGTTTGTCTTCAAAATAGGTATCAAGGATGTGCAGAACCACTTAGAGCCCAAATAGTATTCTATCACCAATTATTCCAGTACAAGGTGTCATCGACACTTATGTGCTTGTCCTGATATTTGAGCTGGTTATCTCTTGTTGACACATCCAAACTTATCGGTCGAAAAGATTCGGAAATACCGTCTACAATGTCCGGCTTTAAAGTTTTTATTTTAATCGAAATATATCATGTTTTACTATATTTTTATTTATAAACGAGGCACCTTTGGTAGTTTGCGGTAGGGTAGATAGGGATAAATTAATTTACATTTTAAATTTGTTTGTATTAATTAATAATCATGGAATCAATACAAAATACAGTGTGTAGATAGTAAATAAATGATTAAAATAAGTAATTTGAAAAAACCTATTAAAATATTTGCATACCACAAGTTGGTAGAATATGTTGGAACGCTTAAATAATTTTGCAATACTCATATTCCCCAAAGAAACATTTTTCTCTCTTTCTTTCTTCATACTACTATTGCTGGTCCAGAGGTTGGCTTGTGAAGAATGACAGATATTAAGTTTGCCAATTGTACAAATGTATCTGTTTGGGGCATAATAATGTTAACATTCATAAATGAATGAATTTTTATTGCCTAAAATTGTATTTTTGAGACAATTTATTGTGATCCCAAATTTAAAATAATTAGCAAACCAAACCAAAATGAATTAACCACGACATGTGTAAAATTTTAAATTTTAATAGCTAGTTTATGATAAACTTTTATTGTTTACTAGCTATATCCTAAATGCTACCAACCAACCCAAGCTAAGGTGTAACTTGGGTATTGCTGCTATACCCAAATTATTAGCAATTAAACAAAATAAACAAAAGATAAATCTTGAAATGAACATACACACAGACAACAATTTAAATCTTCCTCGTTTTCAGTTCTGTATCCTATATACAACGCATAGCGATTATGTATTGTTTTTAATTTATATCTATTTATAACGATCTGTTACCCGCGGCTTTGCTCGCTTGGCAGTTAGTATATTTTCTGAACAGGAGTTGAATTATAAACTGTAGAAATAACTTGTTCCTTTTTTAAACGCTTATTTTTAATCATAAGGACTTTCATACAAACTTTCAACACCTATTTCACCTCCTTAAGGGTAGAATTTCCAAAATTTTGTCCTTAGTGAATGTCTACTCAATAAAACGACCCCGCTCACCAAATTTAATGGCTGTAACTCTAACAGTTTTTGCTCGGCGATTCAGTCAGTTCATTCAGAGTCAGGATATGTTATAAATATAGACGTACAGTCTTAGTTTTAAAATGCTCAATTAAAGTAAACAAACCAAAAAGTATCTAGTATACCACCTGATCCTTGGCAATGTATCTTTCGATGAAGTTCGAAGAAGTACAGTTTGCGAGATTTCACAAACTGTTTGTACAGTTAGAGCGTAGAGAGTCAGAAGCTTGGCTATACATGACATCTGAGTGTTTACCATGAGTTGGTATAGATTACGTTCGGTAGGTTACGTATCGAATCTATGACACTTTTGGTCTACAAATATGTTTCTCTTCGTTACCAAAAGAGGCGCTATTCAAAATTTTATACCAATAATTTACAGAGACGGTAGGGAATATTATAGTAAACTTAACAACCTGTAAACTCATGGTAAGGGCTCTGTTAACTTTTCAACCACATACGGTCTCTTTTTGGCAAAATTTAAAAAAAAGATTGAATCATATCTTAAATCTAAATATTATATTATTATAATGATAATGTAATAATCACCGTTGTTTCGAAAATCACTCAATAAAATCTATGAATTGCACCTATCCGTTTCAAAGGAAATTATTTAGATTTATTACAAAATAGCATTATACGTGTTAAGATAAATAGGGTCAAAACTCAACAGACCTAAGTCTGGCACGTTTTAAATATTTCCCCTCTCCCTTGAGACACTTAAAACTAATCCTTCAGGTAAAGTACATGTACCAATATTCATTACAATCAATCATTAAAGCGTGAATCATAACCATATTTTCACCTTCATAATATTAGATTAATCAGATGTTATCCGCAGCGTATACGTAACGCGTTTAACAATATCCATTATTTATGATATGGATGTAAAGATGTATGCGTAGAATGTGGATGAGTATTAATTACCTGTTATTTATACATTATATATGTACAGGTTCTAAGTCGTACATTATCAAGTTAAGCAATAGTCCGCTATAGAGTTTTGTTTAACAAAACGAACCGTTATTCAGCGGCGCGACGTCGGAGCGTGCTAAGCGCGGGGCGAGGGCGGGGCACCTGCGCGCGCGCCGACGAAAGTGATCCGACTCGTAGACTAGGCAATCCACAGAAATGTCGTTTTAATATTGGCACTAACGATTATACAAGGTGTTTCTTTTGTAGGTGCTGTTATGAATAAGTGATTTTTTTAATATTTCAAATTGGATTTAGAAACTATATTAATTTTAATCTTTAATTTCTTGCAGTGTACGTTGTGTGTTTTTAGATAAAATGACTATCATTTTAGTTTTTTCATAGGATTTTTTGTTCAAAATTTTACTATAATTATTTTACTAAGGAGTAGCAATTATATTTTAATCTGTCTTTAAGTTAACATTTTCTATACAAAATTGAGACTTATAATATGTAGATTTTAATCTACTTGATTGAGTGAGTGCGTGCGTTGAATGAGTGCAGTCGTTTGTGTTTTATCGCTATATTTAGTATTCTGTTTTTCATTTTATTTGCCTTACAACGCAGATTAGTATAAAGAAAAGGAAACTGTTTGCCTGCTAGGTAGTCTGTAAAAAATAACTCATTCCTAGTAGGTGTCCCACGACTATCAAGTGTTTAAAAGTTTCACAGTTCTACTGTTACTATTAATGCTATCGGAATATAAAAGTAAACTATATTTGGCCCCGGATTTTAAACTCGTTACCAAATTTCATTCAAATGAATTCAATGGTTTACTCATGAATGCAAAAAAATGTCAATTTAACACAGAACGAAGAAATATATACAAACGACTGTATTTATAATAGCATGAATGTCACCATCATTTAATATTTTAATTATACCTATATCTAAACTCTAATTAGGTATAATTCTGCAACGAATAAACCGGATTAATCTTTGCTTATTATGACATATTTTTAGTATACTGACTGTAACATGGTACTACTTTTAAAAGTTACGACTTTAGACATATTAAGCAATAAAACTATAAATTGAAGAATATTTTAAAACCACAGATAAAAAATACTAGAAAATTTAAAAAATGCACAGGTTATATCTAGGTATAAAATTTAAAGAAAGACGAAATTTCGCCCTAGACTGGATTCGTCGGCTTGAGACGCAAGATTACAGATTCAAATCCTATCTGGGACGAAATGTTTTCTTTTTTGTCATTTTTATTATGTTGAAAAAACTGTAGAGCTTTAAGTAGTAAATTAAATATTAATATATTATTAGAAAATTATAACACGATTAACGTGTTTATAGACTTATTTCAAAAGCCTTAATTTTAGTAGAAACAATAACTAATCAAATTATTAGATATTCCTGGATTAGTTTTTTGATTATTAACCAATGTGTCAAAACTTTAATCTCAAATAATATCTTAAGAGTTTAATTTATAATTTTATAGATATAACCTACAACCTGTGTGTCAGCATGTGTATAATTCACTAATACTTATTCACTAAATTCTTAAACCGTTTTGTAAGAATCAATAAAATTATAATTTATGACTAACCATATAATTTTGCTACCAGGTTTAAAACAAATGACATCCAAAACCGTTTTATTACTATAATTTCTTTAACATAATCTGACCATAAATATTATTATTAGTATTTAAAAACATATTACTAAATGCTTCACACATTATAGTTTCCACACAGAAAATCCCATTTAATTTCTTCCTCATTTATAATAACAACGTTGCCTAAGATTGGCTATTACCTATAGCCAACTAGGAACACATCAAATAAAGAGGAGTATTGGATATGTTCCCAGTTGGCAATAGGTTTGTCATCTATCACATTGTGGGATTTAATGTCTTCGGTCAGCCGTCGGAACCCCAATAGTGTTTCGGAAATTGGTAGCAAGACATATTAAATACACTCCCCGTGTTGGTCCGGGCTCCTTTTGCAGAATAGACCATCTGCCTTCCTGCCAAGCAGCTCGTAAAAGGCGAGGATAGGCTTATCGTCACTAACACCGTGACATCTGACTAGGTGGTAGAGTTTCGCAGCGACTCGCCAGGATTTACCTCCGCCTTACCTATTCCTGCCACCATAACGTCATGACGTGTTCCGGTTCGGAGGGTAAGGTATCTGGTAAACTTACTTTTGCTCGAGGCTTAACATCCTGACCACCCAGGTTGGCAACGCACCATTACCATCTTTGGTGTCTCTAGGCGGCGTGAATTTCTTACCATCAGGAAATCCGTCTTCTTGTTTGCCTTCCTATAACATAAAAAAAACATATTTGACTATAGACCAGATCTTAAATTATAGTAGGAAATTGAATAAAGCACATTTTCTTTTTGTCGACCGACCGACTTTAAATACACTAATAATTACTTGCTTACAGAGATTTGACCTAACATATGTATACAAAATTCTCTATTTCCTTTGGTGATCATATCACTCGTAAGCGAATGGAACAATGTCGCTAATATTTTTTTAGTGCTAATGATTGTCAAGAAACAGATAAGTTTACCAGAACACAGCAAAACTTTAAAAAGTAATAAACATAAAAGACGGGACAACCTTTTTCGGGTTAGTTTCCAATAAAAATACTGTAACATCATTTTAAGTATATTTAAAACCTTAATATTAGACCAAATACAATAACTATTCAATAAATGAAGATTACTAAATGGATTATCTAATGTTATGGGGTATCTTCAAACTAAATGTCGTAGAATCTGCGATAACTTAAATTGATACCAGACGGATGTCAGTGCTCGACAATGTCGTGTTGATATTTTGAGTACTAGTTAGCTCATGCAAAAGATTACATCTCAACCCGCGTCTTTGTTTTAGTCATATCCACAAATCTTTGATCTGCCTCTAGATCCGAGGTTCCCAAAATGTTTCACCTCATAGACCACTTTCGGAATTTTCTTGTTTTGGATTACTGTTTTTACAACGTTTCCCAAACTTGTCACAAATGTGAAGATTTGATGAGATGTGCATTGCTACTGAATGCTAATTAATTATGTTAATGGAGAAGTAACAGTTGCTGAACCTCTTTGAATATTATTTGCCTACATTGACGGGTGAAGTCAAGTTTTTTTTGTTTTGGACTATCGAAAACAGATAAGGTTTTTTTTGAATCCACACTTCCACAGAATATTTAAATCTATATCAGAAAGTCGTCCGTGGGGTCCACCTGAACCATTTTGAGAATCACAGAATCTAGACGGGGAGTAATCTAGAGCTTTTTTGGACCTAGGTTATAAGAGTTAAGTGATAAAATCTACCACATAGCCAAAATGAAGCTATATTTGTCAATACTTTCCACTTTTTTTTCAGTGCACGAAAAATTGTATTTGGCTATCGGAATTATTTAATATTATAAGATATACAAACAGAAAAGGGTCTTCGGTAAATCTTTCACCAATTTTAATCCCTTGTATCTCCTCGATATTACGAATCTTAGCTTTACATAAATTTAAATAAAAGTACAATTTCTAACAGCTTATATTATCGAAAAAGTGTATTCAATTTTGATATAGGTAGGTAGGTCAGTTAGTAGTATCAACGTAATGTCAAAATTTCATTTTGTGAGGTCTTAGGTCTAAGTTGATAGGAAATAAGGTGATGTGGATAATTACTCTCCCTTATTAAAATCGAAACATCTTCCAATCCAATGATATAAAACGTGACGTTACTCGCTGCTACATTTGTGTATCAGAGGTACTTTAACCCTCCATTGCGATCCCATTTATAATATAAGTGAGGATAAGTGAGGATAAAAAGTAGACTTAGTCACTCTCCGGCCTACTATCTCCACAAACAAAAAAATTGCCACGATATCTTGAAACTGTAAATATGTCAAAATAAATTAGATTAATAAAAAGTAGACTTAGTCACTCTCCGGCCTACTATCTCCACATACAAAAAAATTGCAATGATATCTTGAAACTATAAATATGTTAAATTAGATTAATTTCTCTTCAAAAGTAAACCAGTTGGCTAAGATATAAAACAAAAATTATTTAAACGAATTTCAAAAAAATAAAAGGGTTTAAAAAGTTGCAGTTACGTCGTAACATATCAATAAATTATAAATAATAAATTTTCGAATGTTTATTTTTTTTTTCTGACACCAATGTATTTCTTTTCATTAGTGTCAATGGCTAACACACATAACACAACCATATAGTTCATTTATTTTATATACGTGTTTAAGTATATGTCACTGTATTGCTATTTCTACTTTTAGTCTATTTAGATTATACATATATATTATTTGTTACATAATTGTATAACATGTTTGTTATAATTCTTGGTTATATTTATGTAATTTTAATTTTACAATATGTATGTGGTAAATACTCGTAGTTATGTTAATTTTAGTTTGTTTAGTATGTTTAGGCTATTTTTTAGAAACTTTGTCGTAGAAATGTATTTTTTTGTCAAATTTTGTGTTATAGAAAATGCTTACTTGTATTTTGCTTTTGTACATATTATTATGTTTTAGTGCGATAAAATTAGCAAATAACTTATAATTTGTTTACTTCATGAATAGACCGTTATAAAGATGTTTATTTATTTTGATACTTTTATGAAGAGATAGTTAAGAGACTGAAGAGTGATATAGGCTACTTTTGATCCCAATACCTGAACGTATTCGCGACGGAGGTCTAACTTCAACTAATGGGCGGCGTGGAATGCTTTTTAATTCGACATTCAAACGAACTTCTGTGGTAGAGCTTCATAACTTTAATATGCGGGTGTAACTTTAATATGTGCACGTCACATAATATTATCTAATAATAAAATAATAATTGCCCTTTTGGTCTACTGGTTGTTGGCGTGGGCTACATGAGATCACACGTTCGATTCCCGGAAGGGCAAAGCAAAAGTTTTTTTTTAAAATGTGGAATAAAAACATTGCCTTGTATTGGCTTTGAGCCCGACTGGCGATATGTTTTCCACGTATCACAATGTGGACTAAAGTACCTTAAATTAAGAATGGGTGGGCTAGTAAAACATCTGCCTACTTCTTTGAAGATACGGATGTGAAGATACTTATTAATAAATTAACTACACAACCAAGCGAGCTTCGTAGCGCTTATATAAAACGCCTGTACGTGAAAACAAAAAATGTTGTTTTTTCCTATTTTCCCCTCGACTTTGCTGGTTTTCATCTTCATGTGAACCTTTTCTTGATTATAACTAACAGTATTTAGCAAAATTGGTCCATCCGTTCAAGTGTGATGATGACCAAAAGAAATTTGCGAACCATTTTTTGTATTAGATAAAGATAATGAGACATTATAAGTACCACATCCACGTCTTGACAGATCTGTGGCTCAGGAACTACGCCGAATGTTGGTCAGTGGTCGAGCAGGCCGGAGACCACACACGACAGGTTAATGTTCCCGATATACACTCGATTGTGATGCCATTTGAGTATTAAAGCCTTTCTAGACAAAGCTGCGCTATTATTTTTATTACTAGCTGCTTTGACAGCCTTCGTTTTCTTAAAATTTATTAGAATGAGTGCTGTATGTGAAACTGAATCGCCAAACACGAATAACTTTCGAACAGCTGTACCGATTTGGCTAATTTTGGTTTTAAACTATTTGTATTAGTGGATGAAAAAGGAAGGTTTACCTAGGAAAAACAAAATTTTTATTTTTTTCCACACAAACTAAAGGGATGAAACGAAGTTCGTCAGGATAACTTGTAGAAAATAAAAGTGTGTATAAAATAAAAAAGTGTTTTTTCGCTTAATCCGAACTGTAATTTATCAAATAATCGGATCCCCTGTTCCAACATACAAAAATACCAGATTGGTAGATTCTCGAGTTTTGCAAATATCAATCAATTTGAATTTGGTGAATAATTTTATCTATATTTTGATCGTCTCTGTGGTCTAGCGGTTCAGTTGTTGGACTTGACTTCATGAGGTTCCGGGTTCGAATCCCAGGTCGGGCAACAAAAAGAAAATTGGATTTCTCCAATTTTCTAATAAAATAAAACGTTGCTCGGGATTGGAAATGTGCCCGGTTGGCGATAGGCTTGTCACGTATCACATTGTGGGACTTAGTGTCTTCGGCTAGTCGTGGGTGCCCTGGTTGTGCCTCTGCCTACCTCTTCGGGGATATGGGCGTGAAGATGAAGAATTTTATTTACACATGTTACAGTTTTCGCGTTAATTTCGTTTTAAGTCTAAAGTTCATTAATAATTTCATGTTACCTAAGAGTGAAGCGCGTTAAAGAACCGCATATTATACTTAATCTAGAACAAGCCATCAGACAAAACCGTATTAACAGCAGATTTTTCTAGTTGATATTTAATACTTTTGTTTAACTATAAAAACCATTAATGATGCATATCAATGCTATGTTTGCTAAGAAAGTTAGACATTATGGAGTGTAGTGCCATCAACTTATCTGTATAGTGGTCAAAATCGGAACTAAACCGGTATTTCGTAAAATTCCATTTTCTGTCTGTTTTTTAGTGTAAGCACCAAAAACTAAATTCGCAAAACTGAATTTGCGAGTATTTTATCACTAGCCGATCCGACGAACTTCGTATCGCTTGACATTAACAATTACTGACAGTTTGTTACTGACATTAAAGCATCGTTATAGCATTTTCAGTACAATTTTCCTGTTTTTGTTATCAAAAGAACTTTCTCCTAACCTGACCAACTAAACTAAAAAATAATTAGCAAAATTGGTTTATCCGCTCTGGTGCAATGCGATGAACACGCGAATGGGGCTTAATTTTTGTGTTTAAGATTATTTTATATGTAAAATTTTCAATTAAAAACACTAAACGGCACACTAGCGACGCTATTTGTTGAACAGAGAAGTTGTATGTACTGTACCGCATCCACGTGAAGATGAATCTGCTGTATATGATACCATGTGGGATCTTGGTCTCTGTTCCAGACAGCCAGCCAGATCAGTCGGCACAAAACAGACTGGGCCCGAAAACACCCGATTAAAATACCATTTATGTAAAATGCTTTCTAGACCTAGTGTTAACTTCTGATAATAAAGGCTAAGTAAAAACAAGAAGCCACTTTACTTTTTTAATATTTTGCATGCACATTTTAATCATGGATATTTGCCTAAGTTTAAATGATTTGCATTATTAAATTAATGCTTTATTTTGTTTGAGCATGGGCTGGAATTTTACTTGAAATTATTAAAAATAGGCACCATTCGTCGTAGTCAGTCATGACAGAGTACTGAGTAAAGCGATAGCATCCTTACCTAAGAGAAATATACGATATTCTTCTTAAATATGTAGGGATATTAGGTACTCGTGCATTCACTTGTTTTTTTCTGAAATGGCAATAAAAATACAAATGTCACTCAATCTGTGCACAAAATTGAATAATTTTGTAAAATCTACTCTCATCTTTTGTTTCGGTAACATCAAATCTTCATCATTTTACTTATAAATTTTTGTAATTTTAAACAAGCCAACAACACAAACGCAATTACGCGCCAAATGACAATGACATTTGCATGTAACGCGCTAGTGCGGGGACATAGTTCTAGTGATGCACATAATGCATGACCGAATAATAGCTATCTTTAATACTTTAACCCTTCAGACATTTCAATCATTGCTTAACAACTTATGTGCTCGTTTAGTAATTTATAAAGTGATTATTTAATTCTGTACTCAACAAGAAGTGAGACGGTATGGAGTATTATACATACACACATACATAGGGCACTACGCTGAATATTGGTTACGGAGACCGCACACGACAGGTTTGGCTCGATAAAAACTCGATCGTAATGCGATTGATTTGAAACTGGATACAGTTTTAGACGCAGACATCCAATAACTTAACATTTGATAACCACATTTTTATTCTTAAACTTTACATTTTAAGTAACTCAAGTTACGATTAATCACAGGGCATTAGGACAAATATTGGTCACTAACCAGCCAACGGTAAACGACGGGTTAAACCGATAAACACTCAATCGCAATACCATTCAAGTATTTAAAGCCCTTTTAAGGGGTATCCACACTGTAGTTAATATTTATAGCGCAAAAGTAACAGATACTGAACTATAGATATTATTTAAAAAAATTAAGGGTGTTTTATGTGAGATATTGTATATGAATACCTCATTATTTCTCGTCTATCAAAAGTTTAGTAATTAGTCTAGCGGTCCAGGTGGACTTGGCTTCATGAGGTCCCGGGTTCGAATCCAGGGTCGGGCAACAAAAAGAAAATTTGGTTTTTCCAATTTTCTAATAACAAAAATGTCGCGCGGGATTGGTTATGTGCCCGGTTGGCGATAGGCTTGCCACCTATCACATTGTGGTACTTTAGTGTCTTTGGCTTTTCATGAGTGCCCTGGTTGTGCCTCTGCCTACCTCTTCGGGGATATGGGCGTGAAGATACTTATATTGTGTTGCTTAACTTTTGATAACAATCAACGCATAATAACTACAAGCGACAACATTTTATACAGAATGTTGCCGTGCTGCACAATTCCCATGTAGCAAAAGGTTACTCTTTGTTAAAATTATGTTATTGACGGTATTGATAGCAGTTTAACAACAGCTAAAAATTGTTCCAAAATTTAAAGGTCAATTATTATAGTTCGCATTCTAATAGTAACACTTTTTTAAATTATGCTTATATTTTTTATAACTTAATATTATATGTTAGCTAACGCAATGTAATTATACAAATACATTTGTCTAAAAAAAGTAACTGCGGTGTAAAAGAACCATTAGACACAGTCGGGTAATAATTTAACGTCTGATAGTGACTTTTTCCACTCTTTAGATTGTTGGCATTGTGCAATTGTTGACCCTTAACTTTAAGTAAAGTGTCAACTGGATGATAGCGATTATTTATGTTGATGGTGTTTTGGCTTCATGCCAATAACATTAAAAGATATAACAAATTGATTTAACGGGAAATGTTTGATAGTCAAGACATTTTTTTTAGTTTTTGGCATAGCTTTTAGCATCTGCCATTCGCCAAGTTTAAGTTTGCCTTAACTTACCGGAATTTTCGAATTTTGAATTATTTATCAATCATAACTTTTCATATAATGTCATGTCAGGGTCTTTGGTATAGCGGGGTGGCCTATTTACCCAAGCTCATTTAGGGATATTAGTGGTCGCCCGTTGGTCGAAATTCGACCATAATAAACTTTAATATCTTGTTGATAAGAACCCCATCTTCATTTCTCAAGACCAACTACTTTGTTTTCAAACTTTTAATGGGCTATCTTTTGATCTTTTGTCCTTATCATCAATATATTTGTTTGTGTTTGTCAAATGCAAGGTAGTGTGGGTAATGTTTAATTTATTGATATAATTTACTTTATAAGCAATGTTATTGAAAAATATTAGCGTTCTGCACTTCTCCTAGACATAAACTATAAGAGTGCCAAATTTTATGCTCCTGCGTGCGAGCTATCTTCGTAAAAAGAGGTCCAAAGTTTTGGAATAACGTATTAATATAAAGATTTGGCGGCAACACGGAAATACGTGATACACTAATTTCTTCATGAATACTTAATTTGTATTTGTGTAGGTACTTTAATTGAACGAAATTGTAAAAATTGCCCCGACAATTGACAAAATTTACTCAATGTGTACACGAAATACAATAATTACGAAAAAAACTATGTCAACCCTTTCCCTCGATATTAATAATCATAAACTTTTGAATTTAATGCACATTAAGTATGTGGATTCCATACTTAAAAATATCCGATGTCCGAAAAGTAACGCCTTTTTCTAATTATCTTAAAAATATATGTTAATGATTTTTGGCGTCATGCCAATACCATTAAAACATGTAACATATTGATCTAACAGGAAATATTATTATTCAAGATTTAATAATAAAAAAGTGAATAGTTGAAATGTTAGTACAGTTTCGTAATATCGAGATAACGACACACAAGTGGCTCTGGTTTCGCGATTGAATGTTTTATGTGGTGGAGTTAGGGTTACCATATCGCACGAATTGTCCTGAATAAGGAGATCTTAGTTTTATTCAAAACTAGCAGTTTCATGCAGCTTCGCCTGCGTAACTTTTCTTTTATTGCACCGAGTTTGGTGAAACAAAGCCTATGTCATTCAATGATAATGTACTCGTAGCATTCTAAAGGTGAAATAATTTTTGAAATCGTTCCAGTAGTTTCAGAGCCTATTCATTTACAACAATCAAAACATCAAACCTTTACTCTTTGTAATATTAGTATAGACTACTAACCCGTTCCAATTTTACATGGATGGATCAACTTCTATCTTTTTACACATATAAACGTTCCTCTTGAGCCATTCTATTAAAAGGGCAGAAAAAGAAAGCTGTTACAAATTTGACGTGTCTGTGTGAGTATGTGTCTATCTGTAGCATTGTAACTTTGGAACGGGTCGACCTATTTTGATGCAGATTATTTTATTTGAAAGCTGACGGGATCTAGATAGATAAACAACTTTAACTTCTTTACATTTTAACATTACAAGTAGGTTTGGTCGAAAGTTGTTAAACTTTTTTAATTTTAATATTATCCATAAGTACTATAATATTATCCATGAATACTAGTAAATAAAAAAAACTTATTATATTACGAAATATACATCTCGCCACCAAAAAATTATTTATGCTTATTTGAATTCTTAACAAGCAAATTGCATTCGCTCTAATTAAATAGAAAATGATTAATACAAAGAGTTGTAGAGTAAACCTCAAAGATTCATCAATTACTTACTTGTTGAGCTTTGGCGCCTTAGAGAGAAAAGATGGTCGAAGTTATTTCATAATTATTAAATTTTATGTTTACATTAAGTGAAATTAGTCAAATTTGGTGGCATTTGTACAATTTTGTTCAGTGTAAGTGCACAAATGAAATAACCATGAAGAAATAAGCGTATCGTGTATGTCTCCGTTGCTGCCAAATCTCATTGCATGAGCTTGAGTAATGAGGCCACCGCTTTACCACAGACCCTGACATAACTTATTGACGACTTATGACTACTTATAATTGAATCCCAATTTCGGTAAATTATATACAAATCGAAGCAAATTTCTACTTGACTACTACTTAACGGGAAAATGCTAACTCGAATGCCAAAACCTTAAGAAAGAAAGAAAGATTTACTTGTTGGTTGAAGGGATAGCGGACACATCTAAAAGCACTTACTAACCTCAAAGGTTGGATCTTTGCCCGACTCGAGCAGGCATCTTTGTGATATCAAATTAATTTCATTATTTATTTACGTAAGTATATCAATGTATTGCTATCGTATTGCAAGCAACTTGCTTACTTTTGGGTTAGATTCAATTGGTTCAATGTATCCAAGGATACTTATTTATTAAACTAGAATTGTGTGATAAACAAGTTAATTTATTTACTTCAGGTCTGTGAAAAGTCATCTATAATTGAACAATTATTGTAAAATTTGAATAAAAAACAGACTTACATTGAATAATAACGAAAAAGTCCAGGTATTCGATTAACTACATTTTGATGTTTTTTCAGGGAAAATTTATTACCTGATCTACCTCACCTATTTTATTTTTAACTACCCACATATTATGTTTCAAGCATTAGGATGCTATAATGTGTTATAATGTGTTAAATCTGCAATAGTGTCTTACTGTTGTTATTACATAATTAAAGATTTCGCTTAAATTTAGATTGGTTAGTCAAATTAAAATAAAAGGATAAAGTGTAAAAAGGGTAAAAAGTGTAAAGTCGAAGCGCATAATTTAAATAGTCGTATGCTGTTCTTGTCAAATATCATTGTAAATTATTTCAACTGTATTTCAAATGTACCTACCGAAAGTTTTACCTATGAACAAGACAACGAATTGAATCGAAACACAATTTAAGAGAGTAAGAAACACGTTCATATTTATATTAATTTTAATACAGATCACTAATTAACGACAAGTTGATAACACGTGTCTTATCGGCAATGTCCATCAATCAATGAGAAAGATTACTTAATTTTTCTATCAAAGTAAAAATATAAGCAAAATGAAACAAAACTGTAAAAAAATTTCATACTTATCGTAATTGCAAAAATTTGCCTTGTACGCTTTTACGACTAAACTGTTTGGCATATTTTGATGAAGTTAAATACGTTTAAAGTCGAAAATCTAAGTTCAAATACAGGCAATATTTAAAAAAAACAGCCTTCAAAATACTATAATAGAGAGTGAAAGTTTATATGATAATAAAAATCTTCTACGTTGACGAAGTCGCGGGTAAACGACTAATATTACTATAATTTATTGTACAGTATGTATGTATGTATATATGAGTATGTATGTATATATGAGTATGTATTATAGAGTTATGGGATTTAAAATTTCCGCTAACACTGACGAAAACTATGACGTCATATCGCCCGTTTCAGCAGCTCAGTGGTAGCAGACAGTACCTTTATATACTTTGACGAATATCGCTTACATTTCATAAGTCTTTCAGTATCACATATCGCAATTATTGTGTTCTTTACATGGAGGATAGTAAAAAAATCGCCAAGAACATTGCGAAAGCACCGGAGAACTACGAGTAAAAAATTAATAAGCGATTTGTAACGCGATCATCTTATGTATGTTGCGTGAATTCACTTGCCGCGCGAAATTGCCTGCGTAATCTAAACTTATAATAAAACATTAGTCAAACGAAATCTGTATATACAATACTTTTTATAACAATGATTGAAACGTATTATATACACTATCAGAACCCAAAGCAAGGCTTATTAAAATTTATGTCAGTTTGTTTACTTTTCAATTCAAAATTACTGAACGGATTTTCACAAAATTTTGTCTAGTTTAGCTTTTGTTTAGCTTAGGATCAACATTTATTATTTATACCTTTTACTGTGGGCAAAACCTTCACTCCTGTGACTAACCATTAAATTTATTACTTCAACGTGTGTATGAAGTCGCGGGCAACAGCGAGTCTTAAATAATTTATAAGTAGGTAATTTGCATATGGAATTCTAATTATTTTTCTGTTTTTTATTTTTGACCTTCTAATTATACTACATTTAAACATACATAAAATTGTAGTTACATAAAACTACAATTTCATACTTGGGAGTTTTTTGCTTCCGGTAAGTCCAATTCATTTATAGCGCACTATTTTGCCTGTTTTGTCACGCCATAATAATCAAACATTTTTTGGAGGGAAATTGCAAATTAAATAATTTTATTTTGATTTAATCCTGATCGTGTTAGGCGTAGTCCTGGCAACCCTAGATAGAGAGGCCGTGGTTCGTGACAATGGTTGGAATTCACAGAGACGATGGAGCAGCTCGGCAGTGGTCGCCACTCGGCTACAGCACCGGGTCAAACATTCTAATGTATGACGCAATTCTACAACTGGATTTGCACTCGTCTTACTAACACTACACTTCTAAATATTTAAATTAACTGACTGCAAAATAAAGGTTCTCAATTTGTAGGTTTTTTTGGTTACACTTTGCGATTACATTTTTAAAGTGTATTTGTGAAAAAAAGTATAAATTTAGTGCAGGGTTTTTTAAAGCACTAAATTCACATTTTTTCTAAAGTGCTCCTAGATAAGGTGACCAGAGATCTGGAACGGTAACTTCTTGTCAATTTATTGCTTAATGTTTGTTGTTTGTTAATTCTTTTCTTTCTTTCTTTAGGTTTTGGCTTATACGTTAGTATTTAGCCATTAGTCAAGTAGAAATTTTCATCGAATTTTATATCAATTTCAATTAATTGTAGTCAGTCATAAGTCGTCAGGAAGTCATGTCAGGCTCTTGGGTAAAGCGGTGGCTCCATTACACAAGCACTGTAATGAGATTTGGCGGCCACGAGGAAATACAAGATACGCTAATTTCTTAATGATTATTTCATTTGTGCTCTTTCACTGAACAAAATTGTACAAAATGCCACCAAAATTGACTAATTTCACTCAATATTAACACGAAATTCAATAATTATAAAAAAACTTCGAAAGTCTTTTCTCTCGATGGCGCCAAAACTCATTTGTTAATTCTTTAATTGAAGTTATGTTTCATATTTTTTTTTATTTTCAACTGGCTGTGCCGTCGAACTTCGTTCCACCCGTTCCGTTTGTTTGGGGAATAATTGAAATGTTGTTTTTCCTAGTTTTCTCACTATCGAACAGGTTAAAAAGTATCCTATGTCCGTGTCTTGGTTCTAAGCTACCTTTCTATAAATTTTCAGCCAAACCGATTCAGACATTATTAAGTTATAAATAGTGTGATCAACAGAACTTTCTTTTGTATGTGTAGATTTTTTGTATAGTTCTGAAAGTGGTTCGAGGCTACCAAAAGTTTAAGAACCCCTGGTTTAGTGGAACATTAAAAAAATTCACTTCAGTATTCAAAGCAACGCCTGTCAGGTTTGCTAGTATGGGAAAAAATCTCGTGTCGTTTGTGGTCACACTCACAAACCGGCTAGAGCAATTTTTATGAAACCTTTTAAGTATATATTATGGTAGATTTGTAAATAAATCGTGAAGCATATTCATACTCTATGTGATAGAATAATATAATGCGAAAGTCTGTCTGTTACGCTTATACTTCTAAACGGTTGGAAAGAAGGTGAAATCTGATATTATGTATACAGTTAACTATCCGAGTTCAATCATAGGCTTCCCTTTTTTTCAAAAGTCAACCCTTATTTATATGAACATCAATTTCATGCTAACAAAGTCGCTGGTAAGCATCTAGTTTTTATAAAAGGTCCTTTCCAAATAGCCATTAAAAATTTGACAGCATTTAGTATAAATCTAATAAAAGATATCTACTAAACAAAATTGTGACTCAAAATATAACTTTTTGTTTTAAATATTAGTGCATATTTTCTTATTCGATTTACGCTATTTTCATTGGTATGAGATAGCCAAAGAACTCTTATTAAAAAAAAATCTATCTATAAAAGAAGTATCTAGTTGGTTTCTCACTCAGTGAAATAAAAAAATAATATATGTTAATTTTAAAAACATAATATTGAAAACCAAACTACATTTGAGTCAAGATTTTTATGTGGATATTTTATTATGAACATTGACCAAAAATGTGAACACCAGTTCTAGAAAGACCTTATATAAATAAATACATATTGAATATTATAAAAATGTTAATGCTCGTGTTTAAACAAAACACTTAAGTTATGAGTCTCATACCAAGTTTAACATATAGATATTACTTTTTGCTAAAAGGTCATACAGCCATATGTTATAATCCTTATGGAGGTCGATTTCCTTTAAAGCTCGAATTAGAATGCAAAACTTTTCTAAACATTTTGTAAGAAAAAAAGTAGTATCTTCACGCCCATATCCCCGAAGAGGTAGGCAGAGGCACAACCAGGGCACCCACGACTAGCCGAAGATACTAAGTCCCACATTGTGATAGGTGGCAAGCCTATCGCCAAAAGGCACATATCCAATCCTGAGCAACAATTTTTTTCGAAAATTGGAAAAACCAAATTTTCTTTTTGTTGCCCGACCCGGGAATCGCACCCGGGACGTCATGAAGTCAAGTCCAACACCTGGACCGCTAGACCATAGAGGCTACATTGTAAGAAAAATCTCAATACCGTTACTCCGATATTTGCGAGCCCATAAAGCTGAGACGCCCACACATGAATATAATTTGAGCTTATCAAATAACACTCAATGTGGAGAAAATACCGAATCAAGCGAACTAATTGATATCGATTACAACAAAAATATTTATGCATATCGAAATTTATCAAACAGCTTGTCTTTATCTTTACTAGTGGTCGCCTGTTGGTCGAAATTCGACCATAATCAATTTTAATTTCTTGTTGATAGGAACGCCATCTTTATTTCTCAAGTACTTTGTACCAAACATTATAGTTCGCCACCTGTGATCTTTTATCGTTATCATCAATATATTTGTTTGTGTGTATCAAATGCATGGTAGTGTGGGTAATGTTTCATTTATTGATTTAATGTACTTTATAACCATCATTATTGAAAAATATTAGCGTTTTGCACTTCTCCTACACATAAACAACAAGTTTGCCAAATTTTATGCTCCTGCGTTAAAAAAGGAGGCCAAAGTTTTTGCTTCACGTATTAATATATAGATCAGAAATTTATGTCTACGTGTTGCATGTTTGGACGTAAATTTTAAATAGTTTTTAGCTAAACTTTCTTCATATATTTTGTGGTAAGGCAGTACCTATCTACACATATTGCAAAAGCCTACATATTGTCAAAGCTGAGAGGTTTACTATTACAATTTACCATTGAAACTGGGTAAATCTTAAGATTTATCGTAGTTTATGTTTCTCTTATAACACATACTTACATTTTAAAAATCGTAAAGTGTCTGCATATTGAAAATTCTATAAACTGGCCGTGTGTGCTTCCTAGTACATTACGGTAACATGAAAAACAAAATAATCCTAGAAGATTTGTATCAATATCAGCTAAATCGGGCAAATCTTTATGAGATACACTAAAAAAAAACCTTTCACTTTGTATTTAACAGTGATATTTTATGATTAATACGAACAACAAATACGTTAATTTATATTTTATTTAATTCTATATTATACACAAAATTGATAAGACAGCAAAAGCTTACAGCAAACCTAGCTTAGAGTTTATACGTAAAATAAATGTAATATACAGTGTACAGTACTACTACACTACTACTATTTAAATTATGCACTTCGACTTTACACTTTTTACTCTTTTTTACACTTTATACTTTAATTTTTAAATTGGCTGACCTAATCTAAATTTAAGCGAAATGATTAATTATGCAAAAACAACTCCATATAGATCTTTAAAATACATTCGGATTTTCGAAGCTTGACGAATATATCCGAAGCGCATAATTTAAATACCACTACAATACAATGCTGATTTAATACAAAAAACCTAAAACTTCATCAATTTACTCACTTGTTAAAGCTTTTATATAAGCTTTTTACATCTATTGAAGCAGAAAAGTTAACGGATGTGTTACAATGCAAAAACTGTGTTAATATATTTTACGCTTTGGCTTGCGACGGCGCGGTAAGAGCAGACAGCTTGGCGCGCCACTTTTTTAAAATAAACCTATTTTTTCATAAATGTCTGAAGCAAGTAGGCGGTGGCCGGAAATTCTTGGCTTTCTTTTTATTTCATATGAGAATGTAATATAACACACGTGTAGTTAAGATTCTTATCTGTACAGTCTACTAGATTAATTTGTGTACAGTTATGTTAATATAATTTGAAATTTAAACAAAATTAAAACAGATTTTATTAATTTAAAGCTTCCTTACACTGTCCTCGTTTTTGTATTGTTTTAAATAATTAAAATTACATTTACATGCTTAGGAAAAACCTTAAAAATATTTAAGATCCTAGAATAATAACTGATTTTGATTTCAAAAAATTATAGAAGAATCGCCTATGTAGTCTAGCGGTCCAGGTGTCGGACTTGATTGCATGAGGTCCAGGGTTTGATTCCCGGGTCGGGCAACAAAAAGAAAAATTGGTTTTCCCAATTTTCTAATTTAAAAAACGTTGCTCGGGATTGGATATGTGCTTTGGCGCTTGTTGCGCCCAGTTGGCGATAAGCTACCTATCACATTGTAGGATTTCGCCTTAGGATAGTCGTGGGTGCCCTGTTGTGCCTCTGCTTACCTCTTAGTAAAATATAACTGCTTGATAAGTATAAAGATATATTCCTTTGTAAGTTTAAACTAACAATTTTTCGATATAGCATTTATAACTAACGGAAACTATGTTTTCTTATTCTGAACCTTTTTATTCAAAAACTCGTTAAAATATATCAAATTCATATTTTTTGAAAGGCATTATACAACGTGGATATTTTATTATTAGTTCTTTTACATAAATTGGTCTAAAAGTGACATTAGTCAAATATTGGGCGCTTTAACAATACACTATTTTTGTATGTGACTCATATGGTTAAGAAATTACGTAATACTTGGCTAGGGTTGTCAAAAACATAACCTGCATTTTATTTCGTTAAGCGTAGCTGATATTGTTTATCTCAGGTAGATTTTTTAATTAACGATAGATGAAATCATAAATGAATAATAAAACTGATCAAGTATTAATTTAATTTTTTTATTGCCAGAATTCTGTAGACGTTTATTATAATGAGAAAGATTTAATTATTTGATAAGTATTCAGTCTAAATTACTTTCTTCGTCCTTTAAAAGAAAACAACGTGTTATAAAAATAAAGCATGTTTTTACACGAGCTGTATTATTTTTTCAAGATTTTAAAGATAAGATAATTGTGTTACGATCAACTGTAATATTGAAAAACTAATATATCCTTCAGTAACTTCAATATTAAAAAAAATTATAATCTAAAGTGTGACAGCCCTGTACCTAATACTAGTTTCATAAATTATACTATTGCAGATTAACATATTATAGAGGATGAGTCACATACATTTCGCAGGTGGTCAGACACGTTCAATGTTAATAAAAAATTATAATGGAATAATATTTAATCAGTTTTTTAACTATATCCATTCTTTTAACATTGTGTATTCAATAAATTTAAGTTGAGGTTATAGACTTCGGCAACTCGAACTCAACTTTGGCACAGTTCAAATAAACGATGTTCAAGTTATACAGGGTGTTCCTTCAGTGGTCAATGACCCTAATACCATTAACAATAATCGTTAATGTTTAAAGCGCTTGTAGTAAAAAAAGAAAAATATAGCTGACAAAAATACATTAAAATTTAACATTTTGTTTCAATTTGAAAACGGTTTTACCAAAGAAGCTATTTTTTCAATCTAGTTGTTATGGCAGGAGAAAGTTTTTGGGGAAAAAAACTTGGACGATTTAAGGGAAAAATTTGGTATCTCCAAATAATTTTTTCCCCTACTAGGCGTTATTAGCTGTCAATGTCAGGCGATATGGAATTCCCCCGGGTCGTTAGTTGTAAATAATGAAAAAAGTTATTAAGGAACAAGTATATATTCATAATACAAGTATGTATGAACAAAAACAAAGAATGAAAAAAGGAGAGAAAAAAGAACAAGTTTGTATTCATAACACAATTTAAAAAGTACTTATTGATGGAATTAAATTGGCACCAGAAAGCACTTGCTTTAAAAACTGGTACTTTTCGTAAAAAGTTTGAGAAAATGCACATAAAAAATGTGAATTTATAAATAGTGCTATTAACTTCTCCGTTTAAGAAACAGAGTCGCTAGTTTGACGTTTAGTAATAAAAAGATAGTAAAAATGTAGTTGCTCTAATATTTTATACTCAAATGTCAGAAACTGACAGCGCAATGACATTTTACGAAACAGCGGTTTATTACCTGTTTTGAAAACTGAATTGCGGTACTATTCAGTATCTTTTTAGTGATGATGACTAACAAGACTATTTGATGTACACTTTACCCAGTGATATGATCACTGAGTGAAGTATACATCAAATAGCTGTCAAATGACGTCATTCGTGTTTGCTATCTCTATTGTATTTCTAATGGTCACTGGAGATAGCAAATATAAAACACGTCATTTGACAGCTATTTGATATACACTTTTCCAATTTGAGTTGGCCACTGAGATACATAATCAGGCCCCTAAAAGAGTTTGCTTTGAAAACTGGTACTATTGAAAATTTTTTAAGGTAATGCTCATAAAGAGTCGAATTCAATAACTCCTTTTATTTATAAGTCTGTAGAAAAATAATGTGAATTTATAAACAGTGGTATTAACTTCTCTGTTCAATAAGCGTCGCTAGTGTGACGTTTAGTGTTTCGGATATAAAATTTTACCTAAGAAATAGCGATAGTAATACCATGATAATAAAAAATGTAATAACTCTGATGTTTGGTACTCAAACATCAGAAACTGACAGCGCAATGACGTTTAACGAAATAGCGATTTAGTGCCTATTTTGAAAACTGAATTCTATCTTTTTATAATTACTAGCAAGTTAAAAAACACGTCAAATGACAGCTATTTGATTTAGGTACACTTGACCCAGGTACCACCGCCTTACCTATTCCTGTCGCCATAACGTCAGTGCTCGCTATTGACGTGTTCCGGTTCGGAAGATAAGGTAAGCCTACCTTTACTCGAGGCCTAACATCCCAGCTTCAGGTCGATACCACCTTTGGCGCCTCTAGGCGACGTGAATTTCTTACTCTTATTCATCAGGAAATCCGTCTGCTTGTTTGCCTTCCAATATCATAAAAAAACTCAACTTACTTTGTACACAGTGGTCTATTAATGCAGAAATATACCCATCAGAGGTTATGCAATTCTGTTGTTGGTCACGCTAATGTGTCCATAAAGACTCCAATGTCATACTTGTTTTTGTTATGTTTCTACATCGATTTATCAATACTAGTCCCATACATGTAACATTCTACAAACATATGTTGTATGTCATCCACGGTATCACAAACGTCACAATTAGGAAATCAAATTTTTCATTAAAAAGGCAATTTTTTAACTATATGGACACTCAAGATCACACTTCAAATCGGCGCAAAGGATGGATATAATTTCGTACTGAATATCTTCTGGCTTACTATACACGTTTTGATCCTCTTCGGTAAATTCAAAACTAAGTCTGTCATGGTTAGAGCCTTTACCATGAGTAGATTACGTTCGGTAAGTTACGTGTCCAAACCTATGACACTTTATTGATCTAAAAATGTGTTACTCTTAGTTACCGATAGAGGCGCTGTTCGAAATGTTCATACAAATAATTTACAGAGACGGTAGCGAGTATAGTAAACGTGACAAGCCGTAAACTCATGGTGAGGGCTGTGTACGCTAAACTTTTATTTTAAGGATCTAGTATCAAAACCTAAGATGAAATTCTGAGTACATTAAAAAAACGTGTTTTTGATTTGCAAATATTAAGAGTGCTTTACATAGGCACATAATAAAATATACTTTTTATTATATATTTTAACGAAAACATATTTAGCAATATGTCATGTCTAAAAGGTCAATGAACTGCGCTCGCCGTTTTGACGTTCGTTCATAAACGCGTTCTTACAGTGTGCCATATATTTACGAATTAATCAGAATAACTATAAGTGTCTTCACGCCCATATCCCCGAATAGGTAGGCAGAGGCACAACCAGGGCAACCACGACTAGCCGAAGACACTAAGTCCCACAATGTGATAGATGGCAAGCCTATCACCAACCGGGCACATATTTAATCCCGGGTAACGTTATTTTTAGAAAATTGGAAAAACTATATTTTCTTTGGGTTGCCCGACCCGGGATTCGAACCCGGCACCTCATGCAGTCAAGTTCAACAACTGAACCGCTAGACCATAGAGGCGAATATAAAAAAAATATAAAATATCTTCTTAATTCGTATTATATTAATATCATGACCGCCTCGTTGGTCGAGTGCGTACACGCCTAACTACACCGACCAACCGCGAGGTTCGGGTTCGATTCCCGATGGGAGCAGGCATTTGTATGATGAACATTTCGATGCCTTCATTTCCAGGTCTAGGTGTTTATTAATGTTATCCTGGTATCTATTTAAGTATTTATATGTATTAGAATCGTTGACTAACACCCGTAACACAAACATATAATTTACTTACTTTGTGGTTAGATTTAATTTGTGTAACTTGTCCAGGGATGTTTATATTTATTTATATATATCGACTGCAGCCGTTTATGAAAATTGCTTACATCTAACTAAATATAAAATTAAAAGCCAGAGTTTTTCGTATTCAATGGGTAATATTTCACTTAAATTATATATTACATGGCTATTCAGTTATTCATCTTAGGGGCAAAGTAGACGCCCTTTGTAGTCTTTAATTCAACACGGAATTGGTTAAGAACGAAATTCACTTGAAACAAAATTTATTTAAGAAGAAATCAATTTAGAACGAAATATGTTTATGAAGAAATTAATTTAGAACGAAATTTATTTAGGAAGAAATTAATTTAGAACGAAATTTATTTAGGAAGAAATAAATTTAGAACAAAATTAATCTAAAACAAACTTGGCTTAATTTTAGATCTCACAATAAATTTGACGTCCTGGTTTTAGACTGCTTTGAAGCTTATAGACCATCTGTTTTTCTTCCAAGGAGTTTGGTTATCACTTACTTCGTGCCTAGGTGGTAAGGGTACACTTCGTGATAGGCGACGCATATTTCTTACTATCAGATAATTTGACTACGTTTTTGCCTTCCAGTATTATATAACAATTATAAAATTTACAAAATTCAAAAAACCCCTGCGAAAGCGTATCCGTAATACAGCTATAGGAAGTTTCGATAATTTCAGAATGGAGGTTGCAAATCCAAAACCTATATATATATAAAAAAAAGTCGGATTTGTTACAACACTTATAACTCGAGATCTGCTGGACTAATTTTCATGGTTTTTGATTCGTACGATTTGTCTACGCCCCGAATAGCAGATTACATCTTAAAACAATGAAAACAAAAAAAATATGAAAGATGTAAAGTCGTGATGGTTAAACCGATTAGACTGAAAATTGATAGAGAGGTAGCTTATAACCGGGAGAAGGACATAGGGTACATAATTATTATTATCCCTTACAATAGCGGGTAAACTAGGAAAAACGACATTTTAATTTTTCCCATACAAACTGAACGGGCGGATTTCGCCGGAACATCTGTCTATAATATAAAAATGAATCGCTAAATGTGTTGGTAAGCGCATAACTTTTGAACGACTTTACCAATTTGGCTAAATCCTTTTATATTGAGTTAACTATTATCAGGAGAAGGTTCTTATGAAGAGAAAAACCGGGAAAGTTTCAGGGAAACTGGGAAAAAAATATTTCATTATTTCCCATACTGAATGGGTGTAACGAAGTTCGCCGGGACAGCTAGTTGTAAATAAAACTATATCACTAAATACGAATCTTTTCAATTCAATTTATATTTAAAGACTCAAACTCTTTTAAAATTTAGATATGATATGTTTTAGTAAAAAATATGTGTAAGTTATTTAATTAGCAACAATTGAATTCGTTTATACTTAAAAAAATACATTAAAATCTTCAGTTCCTCAAATAAGAGATATGTTTTAAAAATATTTACATGTTTAAATTACTTGAATTTTACTGCTTTTCCGTCTGAATGAAGTATGACACTTATACGATTACAGGGATGGGAGAAGAATGTGAAACATTCAAAGGATTTGCATCTCTGATATTAGATTTTTGCTGTCTCTTTATTATACCAGCTTGAAGGTGGTGTTGGCGATATATGTACTCCTTTGTCATTGCTTGTGCCGAAAACATAGTCCTACTTCGTTGTAATACTTCATCTTTTGGACCCCAATTCTGGTCCATGGTAACTATTTCCAAAAACTGTTTTCTACAGGCAGCTATCAAACACCTCAAACAACAGGATAGGATTATTAAGGCTGAAGTTGTAGCAACCCCATATCTAGAAGTGTCAGTATATTCTGACAGTAAATGGTCACGTACTTCTGCAATAAACGAGTATGTTAAAATGCAAAATGAACCAATCCAAGCCAACTTCAGCAAGATATTCGGTTGGATGCCCAACATAAAGTGTACATCTTCAGAAAACTTATGCAACCCGTACCAAATCACAAATATTAAACATTCCAACATCGCTATGAAAGTTGAAATTAAGGTGACGTATTGCTTGAAGTGTATGGCGATACCATTTAATCCGTAGTCGCTGAATAAAGGAATAGTTGCAAAAAATAATATAAGTATCCCACAGAGGCTAGTCAATCCAGGATATCTCTCCAATGTTGGACTACGACGGAACATCACTTCCAATATGTTGTAGAAAACTGTTACACTAGTACAAAGTCCTAAAATTGAATAACAACTAAATACGACTATCAAGTAAAGCATTTTTTTGTCATATTCAAACAAAAGCCTGGGCAATTTCTCAAATGTCAGTGACATCGGTAAACTCAGAATTTTGTCTGGTGATATCCCATATACATAAGAATATGGGCAACTGATCATCGCTACTGTTAAAATGCAAAAAATAACAAAAACTGTCACTATCACAACACTTATGACTATGTTCGAAAAGCATGGCGAACGGAAAGAAGAACTGGAAGCTAAATTAAAACTTAAGCCCGTACCAACTCCAAGACTGTACACAGCTTGTCGTACCAGATTTGTAAAACTAAAATTGCTTTCAAATCGTTTAAAATCCAAGTTCAGGGCATCCACACACTTAACCACAATACCTTTTTGCCTCAACGAACTTAACATAATAAACATCACAGTTGCCATCGGATAAATAGCTAAAAACCCAACAGTCCAATTCAAAGATTTTCTCCGTCTCAAACAGCTCGCGTATATGAAGAGGCAGTTTAAACCGGAGGCAAGCAATACCTTCCAGGCCACTTGAAATGTCCCACTACTTTTTACCAAATTCAGTCTCAAATACTGGTATTCAGGAAACGTCTTATAAAGATCAGCGCAGTATGAACGCCATCCTTGTAGCTTTATGCAGTCCTGATTAACCGTATAGTTATAGATAAGGATATTACAGTTCTTGGTGCTCCAGTATCCACAAGTGTAATAGGGTATAGGTCTTTCAAATGTAATCAAAAAGTAATGAAATATTAAAGAAGTTATCGCATGGTTACAAATTACAATACAGATTTGCCAGATAATGAGAAAATATCCGATGTGCGACAAAAAGGGCCGGATCTTCCAAATATCAATGCAATCTCGCTGCGTGAACTGGCCAATTATAAATTCCATGTACACTAACGGTATTCCAACACATATTTGAAAGGCGAAGAATACTAGCATGTATCCCATTGCTCCTTCCAGTAAAGCTGTACTTGGTATTCTGTTAAAACCAATAGTCCCCATTAGTTGACATAGGAGAATCATGATATAATATTTTCTTTCCGGCCCGCCGGTGTCTTCGACTTCTAGTGCCATTTTTATTTATTTTATTTTAAAAGTTACTAACAATAGCATGGCCAACTAGAAAATCAGCTTCACAGATAAATTTTACTAGGCCTTCTGTTACGTGATTCTAAAATAAACTTAGATTTGTTTAAGACAGTTCTAAATACGGCAACAATGGTAACCTTGGAGGAATTTATATCCATCTTCATATTATTAATAAATTTGTATTAATTTTCAATCAAAATGGATGCTAACCAATACCTACAACCAGTGCTTACAACCGTCTGGAATCCCTATAAATATGAAACAGCTTACTTTGACCGCCTTGTTGGCAGAATTATTTATTGTGTTAGATGGTTATTAGTGTTGAATTAGTCAATTTAGGTAGAATTTTGTTTAATTTTGTTCAGTTAAAGTGTGAAAGTGAAAGATTTTTTAACAAATTAGTGTATCGTGTATTTCCTCGGTGCAGCTCGAGCAAGCAGGCTTACTCTAGGCGCTATTTAATGACTTTAGACTATAATGTAAAATCACTAAAGAAAATAATTGAAAATAGAAAAGTAAAATAATTTATAGAAGTTTAAATACAGAAGGTGTGGCCGAATGGCCGAAAGGTTTTAGCTTTTCCCAGAAAGGGACAAATTCAAAAAAATCACAACGTCATTATAAAAAGCCATATTTCCAATAACTTTTTGAACCAAGTTACATGTAGATGTCGTGTTCGTTAATTTATCCACGAGCAGAACATATCAGCATCATGAATATATCAAATCAGCTATCAGAACATAAAAAAACGTAGGGATGGCTAAAAACCAAATTTAAAACTGAATAAAAAATAAGTGACTTCGAATATCCCTGCCTTAAAGAAAATCTTTATGTATATGCATATATATATATAGGATATATTCGTTAAGCTACAGAAATCCGAATGTATTTTAAATATATCTATATAGAGTTGTTATAACACATAATTAATCAATTCGCTTAAATTTAGATTAGTTCAGCCAATTTAAAAATAATAGTACAGAGTGTAAAAAAAGTAAAAAGTGTAAATCCGAAGCGCACAATTTAAACACATAATAGTACTGTATTTCCTTGCAGTAGTATCATTGATTAACACAAGCATATTATTTGTTTAACTTCGAACGACTCGTGTACATCATTCATAGAAATTTATTACATTAATGAACAATTTCTCAATAACCAGATAAAACGCCTAACGATCAGGTAAATCACTGACGCAAGAATCAATCAGTTATTTAATTAACCGTCAGAACTTTTATTGGTCTAAGGTCCGTTCTATCTATTAGCTTCTAAATCCGAACTTAGGTCGATTTACAACTTTGAGTATTAAACCAACCTTACACCGAGCTGATGAAACCTATTTTTAATTAATGATAAAAAATATAACAACATATGTGTAGTTTTATTGCAAACACATAGATAGAGTTTTGGCGCCACAGAGAGAAAAGATAGTCGGAGTTTTTTCATAATTATTGCATTTCGTGATTACATTGAGTGAAATTAGTCAATTTTGGTGGCATTTTGTACAATTTTGTTCAGTGAAAGTGCACAAATGAAATAATCATGAAGAAATCAGCATATCGAGTATTTCCTCGTTGTCACCAAATCTCAATACATAGCTTGTATAATGAGGCCACCGCTTTACTCAAGAGACTGATATGACTTTTATTGATGACTTGTGACTTATTTTGAATAACTGAAATCCGATTTTGGTAAATCGGGAAATTTGATGCAAATTTCTACTTGACTAATGGCAAAACGCTAACGCGAATGCCAAAACCCAAAGAAAGAAAGAAGATATTGATATAGGGTTAAGCGTAAAGAAACGTAATATAATTAAAAATTGTTTTTAAAAAAAATATTAAAAATATTGTGTCCAAGATTTTTAGGTAACCTATTTCCAATGATTTTTAATATAGGTACCAAATTTATTGAAAATATGTTTCACTCCACAAATTATGAGGTCGATATAAGTTCGAGTTTTCAACTAAAGCCATAGAAATAGGAATATATAAAGAAGTGCAACAATGTTATATAGCAAAATTTAGTTGTATAAATACCGTTGGAATCGACATATAACTTAACAACATCTCTTTGTCTCTTTTTAACAAATGTTGATATTATGTACGCCGAAAGAGATAACGACATTTTTGTCTATGCTCATTTTGGCGTCGATTTAAATTGACGTCATGACAGTTGTCAGGCTTGCCAAGAATCCATATTTAGTGTTCAACTTTTATAGTGAAGTATACTATTACAATTGTCGATATTTTATTTTACGTTCCCAGAAAAGAATATTTGGACAAGATAAAAATGTATACCATTGCCACTGAAAATATCAAACATGATCTATCGTTACAAGAATTATTTCAAGTGCATACTTTTAAGTAAGGAAAGTGGTTTGAATATAATCTGATCACATTTTTTTTATAGTGATATTAAATATTGTAATAAAAATAAAGACTTAACCTTTGTAAAAGTAAACATATTTGCACATCACAATGTAAAAAAATATGCTGGCGAAAAGTGAAAAAATGTTATTTCTTTCTTTTCATTGCATTTCCCTATTTATAAGCCAACTGAGTAGCTATGCATGAGTAGCAATTTCAATCGAGAGGTAAATAATAATTCAAATTTATATTAATATAACATGTATCGATATCGAAATACTACCTTTTCTAACGCAAACTTTGTTTTGTACTGTTGTCCGCGGCTTTGCCAGCGTGATAATATTATTTAGATTTGTTACTTTAAAGTGTCTAAAACAATTACTATACCAAATTCTGTCGAAATCGAAAATTGGTATTGATGCACATGGCGATGATAAAATAGAACCAGACGCAATAAATATTATAGTGAATACCTTGACAAGGACCTAATGAAAAAACTGGGACGTTGCTGATTGATCATACTTTTTAAAAGTTGACTATATTGTGTTTTATTATATTTGGAGTTTGCCTAAAGAACATCAAAATATGTGCGATAGTGTGTGTTTATCGTTGGAAACGTAACTATCGTAAAAATTGGTTTGTCTGGGGTTTATTGAAAATTTTTGATTTTAAGATTATGGATTACGTATCGATATCGATACTTTACGTTTTTTGGACAGCCTTAGTAATGTGAAATGGCAGACATATTTAGTAGCCAGGGGCAGGCTTTTTTGGTAACTATTTCGTGTCCATATACTTAGAGGTCAATGACTAAAGCAGGGTTAATTTAATAATTTAATGTTATCTACATTTGACAGTTCATTGAAATTTGACATTGACTTTGTAATAATATCATTTCATTGTACAAACTCAGTATTGCTGATTTGTTTAACCTTTTTGTTTACAATTCATAATGTTTATTGTATAAATGTCAAAATAATGAATTTTTGTTTTATTTTGACAAGTATTTACAGAAATTAGCATTTGTCAAATGTGGTCTTTTAAATTGACCCTGCTTTATATCTATCTAGTTATTAAAAATTGGCCCCGAGAATAGTTTACATATAACAATTTATTCCAAAATGGCTTTTGTTCCCAATAAGTTACGATCATACAAAGTATGTTTAAATAAAAGTTGGTTTATGTATGGTGCAAAAACTTAAGAATTGTTGAACAAATTTGAATAAACCTTTTCAATATAGGCGAAGCCGCGGGTAACAGCGAATACAGAGTGTGTTTGTTTATATATCCATCTTTAGCGTAGTAAAGGAGCGATGTTAAGGTATTTTTTATGTGTAGAGACAGAAAGCTGAACAGTGTGATATAGGCTATCTACTTTTTATACCGTTATATGAATGAGCTCCCGCAGAAGATTTAAATAGTTTTAATAAACGGACATAGCTACAGGCAATATGTAGCAAGCTCATAAAAATATTCAAGTTATTTAATGACACTACTGCCTATAATGAATGTTGCCTGTAAAATTAATCCCATCATAAACCTAAAATGTGAATTTGTTCAATATTAAACACATCGTATTTATAGGCAAGTCATAAGTTACCGTTCTTTAAAATTGGCAATTACTCGTCTGCCATTACAACATGTCAGTTTAATATTATTATATTATGTTATTGAGAACCAGCTGACCCGACAGACGTTGTTCCTCTTTATAACAAATAAGAATAAGTATTGAATTCTATTTTTTTTACGTTACTCAAACTTGTGTTTTTTTTCTAATCAACATAACAAAAAACAGAATAAGCGAAACTGTCCCATTCGTTCATTACATTGCCTTAAGAAAGAAAAGATATCAATGGTACTTTGGCAAGCTGGTGCTAAGATCTTAAGCCTCTTAGGACCGCCACACACCTATATTCGGAATTTTGTCATAAAATTCCGTTTCTGAAAATGTCAAAATAACCATCCAAACAAACCTGTCGACTGCCACACATGTCAAGAATTTTTCCGTACGAAATTATAAGTGTATTTGTACGGGGTGCGATGCCACTGCTACTAAGAGGCATTTATCACGATTTACACATGAAGTGAAAGCTTCTTTAGCGGCACTGCGCACTTTTTTGTAATGGGTAAAAACTTCTGAATCCTCGTTAGGACATGTCACCTGATCGAAAATTCATAAGAAGGTGAAGGGCGCTTGCGCGATTATTCGTGTTGTCATGTTTATATACGATAGCGCAATAAATGAAAGAAAAAGAATGCAAAACGTGATTATTCAAGATTTCACTTCTGCCGGTTAATCCAAGGAAAAGACAGATACGATCGTGACATTTTAAAAATATTGCGGAAACAAATAACAACGTCAACGTCACAACCACACGTCTTGCAGCGCGGCAGTCACCACTACAGCACTGCCAAAACCACTTAGGAGCCTCATCGGTACGCAAAGTTTCCTTACCGTTCATATTTCTAATGTAACCTCGGATAACACCCGAACGATTTTCCATAGAATGTCAAATAACATTGTGTATCTGGTTTGTCAATATTATGCCGTTTAATAGTTAGGTATCATAAACCAACAAACAAAGGATGTAATGACTATTGACAGGTAGTTCCCAACCTGACAATATTTGAGCATAGTTGTAGAATAATCGTGGGGTATTGGGCAGGTGTCGGCTAGATAATGAAACTGCATTATAAACGGCTGCAGTTTCACTTTATACTCACAGATATACCTAACCCGTTTTTGCTGTATCCACAGTCATGTTTCACACTCGCTTTGGTATAGTATATTACTAGTTGTAGAAAGGGACCTTTGTGTTTAGAATATAGATATGGGCTTTAATATTTGACCGCTTCGTTGGTCGAGTGACTAGTGTACACGCCTAAATACTCCGATCAACCGCGAGGCTCGAGTTCGATTTCCAAGGGTTGTAGGCATTTGTGTGATGATCATTTAGATGTCTGCATTTCCGGGTCTGGGTGTTTATTAAATTTATTCTGGTATCTATTTAAGTATTTCTATGTATTAGAATCGTTGACTAACACCCATAACTCAAGCATATAATTTGCTTACTTTGAGGGTAGATTCAATTTGTGTAACTTGTCCAGGGATATTTATTTATTTTATTTTGTTTTATTAAAGAGGCAAAAAAAGAATATGGTTGCTATATCATAGCATAATCGCTGCCAGTTTTACCAGTCACTGAATTGACTGATAGCAAACCCAGCTTCTAATGAGACTGACGTTTGCATGAAGTCGATATCTTAGACTATCAGTTCCTAACGTAATTTATTTACATCTCCCTAGAAAAGACGTTAACATTTCACAATAGGAAGACTCCTCCTTACGGATATCCACGAAAATATCGTTGCAGTCGGCTGACTTTGAAATTAACTCATGTAATCTTTAATACCCCATTCATCCCCTTTAGCGAGGAAAGTTTTAATTTCATGGAATTTCATAAAAACTTTGAAATCCTATTTATTACCCTAAAAGAAATTAAAAGTGCACCCTTAACTTCTGTCTACAAACAACTTTGAAAACGACAATAGGCCTGGCTGTTTCGTTAAACGATCGCAAAAGTTCATGTTTGAATTTATCAATTTTTGAATTAAAAGAAATTAAATGTTTTTTTTTAGTTATTGACTACCTATGTTATGCCATATTCTGCATCGAATTCTGTACTTGACAATTAGTTTTCCTTTACAGATACACCTATTTACATATAATCTATACTTATCGCCTCTGTGGTCTAGCGGTTCGGCGTGCGTCTTGACTTCTTGAGGTCACGGGTTAAAAAAAAATTTGAAAATAGGCTTGCCGCCTATCATATTGTGAGGCTTAGTATCTTCAGCTAGTTATGGGTGCCGTGGTTGTGCTTCTGCCTAATTCTTGGGGGATATGGGTGTGAGGATACTTTATCTATACTTATACATATTATAAAATTGAAGAGTGAATACTGTACATTAAAAATAGTAAAAAAATAGGCACAAGCGATCAAATATGTGCAGCAGAACACATTTTTGAAATTTTTGTCAGTCTATCTGTACCATGACGGCTAGTTACGGCAAATCTACTGAAAATATGGTAACAATGGCATTCTAACCACAAAATGTAGACTGTATTTGTATTTTTGTCAAAAGAAAGCAAAAGCTAGTTGGAAAAAGTCATCCGAGGGTTTAGCGTAGAAGCCTAACTCAACTGACTAACTACTAAGCCTTACCTCAGTTCGATTTTTAAACCGAATCCTTAGTTCGATTTCCAAAGGGAGTAAACATTTGTTCAATTGACATCTACGTCTTTATTTCCAGGTATGGCTATTTATTATATTTATTTTGGTATCTATTTAAATATTTCTATGTGTTAGGTTGACTAGTACTCGTAACAGAAGCATACAAGTTGCTTACTTTGGTATTAGATCAATTTGTGTCGTTTGTCTAAGGTTATTTAAAAGTGTTACAATCGAAGTAAATTTTCACTGTGTTAAAATGAACTATTTCGCGAAGTTGTTTCCTATCAGTAAAAATATGCATCTTTTATTTACTTTAACATTTTTATCTGTCAATATTATCTAATCAACATTTCTGCAACGTACCGTAATACCGAGAGATAAAGTAAAAAAATACAATATTTTGCGGTCCCACCTTTATTTGTTGACCCACATTCAAGTAAGTTAATTATTTTTTTAACAACTTTAAATGATGGCAGTTTTTATCACCTTGGCCAAGTGGCTAGCTGATAGCCGATTCTGACGCACACTGTCTAAACTTAAATTAGGTGTATGCTATCTTCTTCTAATGGAACAAAAACAAAAGATATGGAACATTTTAAACGTGACAACTAGGATATAATCTTATACCTTTATATGAGCAATTCTTGTATAGGTATATATAAATATATAACTGGAATCTCGGAATCGGCTCCAACGATTTTTATGAAATTTAGTGTGTTGGGGGTTTCGGGGGCGATAAATATCTATTTACATACATCTGTAGCTAGGAATCATTTTTAGAAAATGTCATTTTATTCGTGTTTAAGCTGTAAAATTGACTCTTCCTTATATCTATTGGCGAATAATAATACTATTTTTGTGAGCAATAAAGTTGTTCCAGCAGATGGCGTTGTTAAGTGACATGAGGTCAATGAGTGTTTGCCAAATAAATACCGAGCAAAGCTCGGGCATCTAGGTACTAAGCTTTTAGACAACGTATTATATATATATATATATATATATTTCGGACAGAAACTAAATCTGTGTAGAAATGTCGTGTACGAAATAATTCAACGTTCATAAGTTTGAATATGAATTTAACTGTCAGATACATGTTTGATTAGCCCATTGTTATAATCTTAATCAGAGTTAAATACTTATCACAACACGTGCAAGTTGTCCTTAATTATCAAATATTAAAATAACCGCCTCTGTACACATTTGTCCAACGTATTGTTTCAACATCTTGGTCTGACTGGTCTGGTGCACTAGTAATTTTGCAAAAACTACAATCCAATCATCTAGAGTCTAGACCGTACACTACACCCTTTATATACAGCGGCAATGTCTTACTTTTCCCATTTCCGCAAACAAAGAACGACTTCAAATAGTATTTAACTTTGCTAACTTTAATACCAAAGATTGCACACTGGAAGCAATCTAAAATCTTGACATAATTTAATATGGCTTACCTTTCAAAATACGTGTAACACAGAAATGGTATGTACCTATTTATTTTTAGCCCCCGATAGAAAATGCCTAATACTGGCAGGTTAAGTATCTTATTTAAAAACCCTCACAAGATTCGCTGACCACGTATTACATTGAGGAAAAAATAAGATTCAGCATTGTAAAAAAGTGTAGAGCTTACATAAGGGATGTGACTTTTAAAAAAATGTTTACGAAGTAGTAATACCGAACAAAGAAAAACATATTTACATACATACAATGTGTTAAATATATACTAGTGATATGTGTGTTATATTTTTTATGTATGAGGTCTGCAAACAATCACACGCTTCTACTGAGGGTAGAGATAAACAACCGCAACCTACAGACACCATATATGTTATTGGTGCCCCGTAACGTGGCTGGAAACCTAGGCCTTTTGTATAAGTCTACCATCAACATTCTGAACTGGTACATGACAGAGTCATTATGGCGGCAGGAATAGATAAAGCGGTGGATCTCTACCCAATCGAGTTGTTGCCCAGCAATCTACCTCAAGATTACTCTGTTTGGTAAGGAGTCATATAACCTGTGACTCTTACGAACTGGCTGTCAGAGATGTAGGTGGTCTATTCTAATCAGCGGACCCGGACCAACGCAGGGTGACCAACTCTCATTCTTTTATATCAAACATAGTATAGTCGCGTTGTCTGTCCCTATTTCCCTTTGTATGTTTAAATCTTTGAAACTACTCAAGGGATTTTGATGTAGTTTTTTAATAGATAATGTGTTTAAAGAGGAAGGTTTATATGTATATTTTATAGCGGTGTGAAGCCAAGGCGGGCCGCTTGTTCTTAATAAAAGCTAAAGTAAAGCCTCTGTGGTCTAGCGGTCCAGGTGTTGGATTTGACTTCATGAGGTCCCGATTTTCGATTTCCGGATCGGGCAACAAAAAAAGGCGGTTTTCTCAAATTTGAAAAAAAATGTTGCTCGAGATTGGATGTGTGCCCGGTTGGCGACAGGCTTGCCACCTATCACATTGTTGGACTTATTGTCTTCGGCTAGTGGTGGGTGCATTAGTTGTGCCTCTGCCAACCTTTTCGGGAATATGGGCGTGAAGACACTTTAAATACAAGCTAGAATAAAAAAACTTGGCTGAAATGATGATGACTTAATACAAAGTAATATTTCGTTAAATCGAGACATATAACTGGATCTCATGTATTTATGAATGCAATATTTATCAATTTTATCAATATGCCAATATGACGTGGCGTTAGATTACATTTTGATACGAAGTATTACGCGATCTTACGTGCTGGTTGTTGGAGTGAACGTTCCGTAGCCAATAAGAAACCGTAGTAGTTCGTATGCTGTCCATTTTTTTCTATTTAGAAGGCTTAGAAGATGGGTTTTCTGATGGTAAATACTCCGCGTCGTTAATAGATAGGTAAGTACCTACCAAAAGTGGGAGTTGCTCGTTGCTCCAGTTGAAGCATTTTGCTTAAGTTTCTCCCTTCTCATGTCACCTCCATAGTTTAGCTGTCTGGTATTGGACTTCGTGAGGTCCCGGGTTTGATGCTAAAAAAATATGGTTTTCGAATTTCTAATAAAGAAAACGTAACCCGTGATCGCATTTGTGTCCGGGTGGCGATGGGTTTACAACCACATTGTGGGATTAAATAGAACCCTAATCGGATGGGTCTGTTTGTATCTTTACCCATCTCTTCAGCTAGGCAGTTCTGCTAGGATCATATCTTAACTGGCATATTAAGTGTATCCAAAAATATCCCCATTTGGATGGAAATAATCTTTTAAAATTTTAAAAAATACTAAAAGTTTATATCTTAAAGTCAACCAATAAAAAACAAACAATGCATACAAAATCTCAAATAAGTAAAATTACAAAGGTGCTGGCAGCGGTTACGTCTTAGCTATTTAAAATTTGCGTGTTAGCTGTTCAAAATCAAATATAAACCATCGTCAAGTGAATTTGAGTTCGCACTTGGCCGTTTTAATTTGTTTTTAAACGACAATCCTGGCATTATTCCGTTAAGATCTTGTTTGTGGAACTTAGTAGGATATATTTTATTACATGAGCTGGAACTACGAGCACCATTAGGGCTAGGATGCGCATCGATACTAAAGGAAACGTAATGCAAAATTACAAAGGCCATTCCAAATTCAAAACTTTTATTGGTCTAGCAATTTAACACATTAACGACTTTTTAATCCGCGTAACGTGAAGGTCCAAAAAACTATTCGGAATTCCAAAACCGCGTCGGATGAGTTCATGATATTGATATGATATGGATACTACTTTTTAATTGGTGACAGGATCTTAGATATTTGATGGAATATTTGTGGCACATGAGCCTTGTCGTGTCGACATTAAATGGGTGATTTCCCCTTGTAGCCTAACCATCTTATTAATAAACATACACTTAGGTATAATGAGAGTAAAGTACTACAAGGCATAACTTGGTATTAGATACAATCTTTATTAAAATGGGACACGTAGACTAAATATCAACTTAGCTTTACTCCTACTTTAGTCTATATTTATTAATAAGGTGGCAAGAGAATATAATAATAACAAAGGATAATCTCACCTCTATCCCATTAAGAAAGAAATCTTCCATAAAAAAAAACTTCAATGTACAGCCCACATAAAATATCTAACATTTACCAAAGCCAGGATCACCCAAATTTAAAAAAGCGCCATCGATTTGGTGTATGGTTACGGCTAAAAAACTTCTGGCATTTACAAAATTGCTAACCCTGGCTCTTCATAGACTCTAATCCCGAAATGTGAAATGCAGATGAACTTATCTATTATTTCGTTAGTAGCCCTTTAATACTTTTTATTTAATATTTAGAGCTAAAATTTGAATAATCTTTTATTTTCTTGTATTACTTATATCTTTTGTTTCACCTTCAGCTCTGACGCGCTGTCTAAAAACTCAGCACCGGAAACCGAACCAAACAATAAGTCACAATTTTTTTAGAAAATATTGACTTAATGACTAATTAAAGATAATTCTGTCTTTCCACTTTCACCAACTGGCTGCGCAGAATGGAACTCGGTGATATAATAATTCTAATCTAACCAACTGGTTAATCCTATATTTTATTTTTGGAAAAAATGTTCCAGTTGGATCAACTAAAAAGTTATACCGTTGGGAACGAAAAATAGTTGGTCAGTTGCAGTTGGTTAGTTTAGCTGCTCAAAGTCTGTCTATCCAGAAATAATTTAGTGAGTGCGGCCCTAACAAAAATATATTTCTATGCAACGCAAAACTGTTATATTTTTTAATTATTCCATTTTTGAAACTACTCTATTTATTAAACTATTCCATTTTTGAAACTATTCTATTTTTTAAACTATTATAATTTTAAACTATTCCATTTTTTTAACTATTCTATTTTTAAACTATTCCATTTTTGAAACTGTTCTATTTTTGAAACTATTCTGTTTGTTAAACTTTTCGTTTCACAATAGTCATTTTCGCCTTTTCCGTTTAAATTAAATTTCAATGCACTCTTAACATCTTAGAGTAAACAATGTTGCGTTATCGAGTGGGGTATCTTATTCAAACAGTCCGGTTTGGACTGCGGTACGTCGCTATTGATTTTGACTGATTACGGCCCACAAGTGCCAGTTATTTAATCTCTACAGTTGTGGCATTCAAGGACAAGAAAAAACTTCATGACACATGAAATGAGTTTTAAATTTTTAACCGATTCCATAAAGGAAAAAGTTAGCAATTTGGTTGCTTTTTTTTGTGTTTACGATTATTGGGAAAATGAATGTTCAGGGTTCTTTTCGAAAGGGAAGTTCATGACTCAGAGGTGGTTTCGTATAAATTTGTTAAAGTTTCGACTAGTAAATTTCTGTAGCAATTATTAATACATGTGTTTTATAGGTTTAAATGACATGGTAGAGTTATTGAAATTTTAAATCAGTTTTTAACAAATTCCAAAAAGAGGAAGATATAAGCTAATAAATTAAAGTATGTTTTTTGTAAGTTATAGACGTTATAGGTTGCCTGTTGCCTATGGCCGAGGTGTGAGGCTTAATGTGCAAATTTTAATGGCTAACCTACCGAATAAGACCATGTCACTGTCATCATGGCGGCAATAGATATGTAGGAACCCACCTGGGCAAGTTGCAAAAGCACTTTACCACCAGAAGTCTTGTTGGTAACAACCATTTCAACACTCTCTCTTTACAAACACCCAAGTTAGAAAGAAGATCTTTCTCCCAAACTCCCAAATTAGAAGGTCTATTCTACACAGATGATCCTGATCAACACGGAGAAAATTAATATCAGCTTAATTGAAGTTACGAATGTAGCATTTTTCTACAAACATAGGTACCTTTTTAGAGACGAGAGAACTTGAGAGACTTCGAACCAATTAACCTCACCCAAGTTCAAATTTGGAATAGGTACACCTTTTGTTCTGAAGACAATGCAGTTGACATGATTATTGTTGTCAATCCAAAATGGCCGCCGTTGTAAGATGGCGGTTTTTTTTCTAAAACCTATCCATTATGGATATCAAATAAAATGATTGGAAGTGTAGGTAGAGTACATGATTAAGAATCAAATTTAATAGAAGCTGGTTTAAAAAATATTAAATTTATTTCTTATACTTATACAAACAAGTCGGCGGATTTACTCATGGTGACAAATACATTGGTAATGCCTTTACACACATAGATATTAATCATGCGTTGCCAACGTACAACTTGAATACAGAATTTATTATGGAAAGCAGTAATATGGAGTTCTTGCTCAGCCCTCTACCATAGTGTACTTTTTCAGATAGTTCCGTATTTCATGTTTTTACTAGGGCACTGAAATAAAGCAATATATTGATATAGCTAATTATTAATAATAATTGCAACAATATCCCCCCTGCGATAGCCAATTTTTTTAGGTTGAAGAGGGCGAAAGTATAAGTATTTGTCACCGTGTTTCAACTTATTTAATACAAAATTGGGAAGAATTTCAAAAGTCTCGGTTTCCATAGATTTCCATAGTGCCCTCAAGGATACACCAAAACCCAAAATTGAGGATAGTACTTTACCTACTTAGTTTATGAACACTTAAAGAGATCCCCTTCCTGTTTTCTTACAAAGTTGTTCATAAAAAGCGCAGGGTACACAATATAAAAGCTAACTTAAACTTTCGCTCTGTTTCGTTCCAGTGTTGGAATAGGTATGATGCCCCAGTCTCTGAGTCGGGCAGCTCCAGTTTTTTTTATTTCTTATAAAAACAGCGTTGACCGCGATTGATGTGTGCCTAGTTGGCCTTATGTTTGCCACCTATCACATCTACTCAGACTATGTACATAGGCTGATTATGAATGCCTTGATGGTACCTCTGTCTGTCTTTTTGTGGATACAGGGTAATAGTATTACTACTTTACCACCCTTACCTCAGGATGCTAATGCATAATAACAGCTTTTGGTGATTATAGACGGTGTGGTTTTTTTCTACTTTAAGTCACTATTGAGGACGTGTTTTTCAGCGTGACTATAGTCGACGTATGTTTCTCAACTTTTGGTAACTATAGACGACATGTGTGTGATGTTGAAGTTCGACTCTGAGAGACCTGAAACGCCTTGTCAAACCTCAGTGCTTTCCATTCTAATGTTTCGAAACACAGGAAAGGGTAGGGTAAATCGACTTATACTCGTCAAGGTTTGTTTACTTTCCCTATCGCAAAAACAGCATTGCTCGCTATTGTCGTCTTCCGACATAGATGACATAGTAGCCTAGGAATATTAGAGGTTTAATGTCAGCATCAGGTTAGAAATGTCTAAGAACTTTGTTGTGTAAAAACTTTATAGTTGGATAAAAATTAATAGAAAATTATAAGTACCCAAAGTAATAATATAGGTTTGGAATCCCATGTTAGTGATATAGAATAATTATTCACTTAGTATTAATTACGCTAATAATTTCATTTAACAATGTATTACGTAATATTTGACTTTAAATAGAACTAACAAGTGAAATACCGACAGCTTCTGAACTGAATATCGAAGTCGTGACCACCATTTAATGTAACTAAAATAAACTTTAGGTAGAATTACTATAGTCTCATTTGCATTATCCACTTATCTTGCCAACATTTCACTCTCAATCGTGCTATCTCTTTCTACTATTGGAGGCGTGATTCACCACTACTGACGGAATTATGTCGCGGAACTCAGTGAAATATATCCGTCCTAGTCTATCGTTAGTTCGACCTTTGACACCAATCGATTGTAATGAATTCGGTACATTACAAAATAGAAAATATCCAGCGATTAGATTAACATGTTTTTGATGAAGCCAAATTCCAAAGTTGATGTTTTGACATCTGTCTATGTTGTCTATGGCTAATAAAATAATAAACAATATGGACTACTGACAGTTGTAACTTTTTTATCGACAGTGACCCTGATGTGTCTTAAGCCTAATAATTTTCAGTGACTGTACCCGCGATTGAAAGTTCTTGAAGTCTATTTTTTAGTTAACAAATATATTCTATAGTAAAATAAAAACCAGGTTAATAAAAATATTATTCTTAAAACCTAGCTCTTTTCGTTTCGTCTATTGGTTCGTAAGACTTTTAAAAAAAGGAATGTTCACTTTTAACAAAAGTATTGATATGAATGCAAATGGCAAGATTTCCATATTTAAAAAAAAAAGAAAATGTTTAAATGTGAAAAATATCTCCTCACCTTCTTCTTATGCATAATGCCTGTCTACTGTCAGAGATAGTTAACAACTTCACAGAATCTTTTCGGGGGGTCCGACGCTAGGTACTTCGGGAGTTGGTGACGGCGGGGATCCGATCTATCTCCCGGCCATCTGATAGCGGTAATAATCCTATCATCCTATTAATATAAATGCGAAAGTTTGTATGTATGGATGTATGGATGTTTGTTACTCTTTCACGCAAAAACTACAAAGCCGATTACGATGAAATTTTGTATGTAGGTAGCTGAAGACCCAGAATAACATATAGGCTATTTTTTATCCCGGAGTTCCCGCGGGATTGGGACTTACGCGGGTGAAACCGCGGGGCGCAGCTAGTCAATCATATATGGTAAACAATTATTGGTCAAATACGACAAAAATCTTTTTAACAGCCGCTACTTTAAAGGTATTGCAAGAAGAGATATCTATACCTAAATATAAAATAAAGTGGTGTTAGTTACACTATTTATAACTCAAGAACGACTACACCGATTAGGCTGAAAATTGGTAGAGAGGTAACTTAAAACCGGGAGAAGGACATAGCATACTTTTTATCCTGTTCAATCGTGAGCAAACTGGGAAAAACAACATTTTAATTTTTTCCATACAAACTGAACGGGCGGAACGAAGTTCGCGCGAACAGCTAGTTTTAGGATAAACTATGTAAGTATACTGGGTCTCTATCTCTGTATTTTAGGTACTTAAATATACATACATGACAAATAAATGAATTGATAGAAAGGTTTATATGTGTTGATTTCTTTATTGTGTAATACCTACTACGATGCACTGCATTATTTGCATTATCATCCGAAATAACAAATTTATTTACTTTGGGGTCAGTGTTGCTCTAACCCTAAAATAAACAAAAGATAAGGGATCACCAATAAGAGCTTAAAATTTTAAAAGATCGTTGAGGCAAACATTTGCGATATAAGAACGTATCCTCTTCCTCGTATTGTCTGGTTGCGGGGATCACTGACCATCAGGTGAACCTCTGTATACATTTACGTTTTTACAACAAACTTCCTGAACACATTAAAGACCTAATCTATAATATAAAAATGAATAGCTAAATGTGTTGCTAGGCGCCTAATTTCTGAACGACTCGACTGGAACTACTGAAATCGGGAAAATTACACGGAAAATGGGAAAAACTGTACTTCATTTTGAATTTAATTATATTTAATTGTAAAGTGAACGGGTTGAACGAAATTTGACGGGAGAGCTTGTTTTAAATAAATTTTAAAACATAATTAAATTACGAGTAAGTTAAATAATAATCATACAAAAGGAATACCTATTGCACGGTCAATGTGAAATAAACAATTTTCAATTCAATTCAATTAAATTCTTGTGTGTTTGCCTTCTGTTGCAAAAATGTTATTTAAATTGGGTATATAATAGCATTTTATATTCGGTGCACATATTTTTAATTTACAAAGTGTTGTTAATTTACAAAGTTAAAATTACATGGTGTGTTTTAATTAACATCATGCAGTTTTATTACATATTTCTACATACACTATAATAGCTGCATTTCAGTTTTATAAATCAAAAACCACGTCGAATATACATTATGCTACTGACCCACCGAAAGTTCGGTCTAGGTGTCGGGCAGGCTCGGCCTTGGTTTCGGTTTCGATTTCATTTTCGATTTCGGTAAAGAAATGCCCGAAGGTGAGAAAACTCGAGTGTTTAAAAATTGTTAAACATCATTTGGTTTTTGCGACTATGCTGATAATAGTGACAACTCGAAAATATCAGTGTTATATAAAATCGTTAAAAGTATACATATCTGTTTATCTAAAAACAATATGAACACAGCAAATAAAATATTTCATTGAAAGTACCTATTCAGTTATTTGTTAATGTCTAACAGAAAATAGTTTTGGAAAAAAGCATAAAAGTATATCGCGGTATAAGAACCAGATGAACGTATCTACATTTTGTAAATTTTACAGTAGAGCAAAAATACTGCGGGAATTCGTCACTTCAAACTTTACTAGCTCATTAACAGAGATAGTATACAGTTAGCGATAAAAAAATATTGATATGTTGTCCTACTATTGGAGCAGTATGCAATAAAATATTTTTTTTGTTTAAGATTCTTACAAATATACTTACTATAATTATTTTTTTTGAAAATACGCTCATCTGGTTCTTATACCGCGATATATTTTCAACAGTATTTTTTTATTTTAATACATTAATACTGTGATGAAAAATGAAAAAATACCATACAAATATCGGTAATTCTGAATATAAATGTATCTGTTAAATATATTTTCTATGTACCTATTATTAAGTTCGACTAACACCCACTACACAACCTTATAAAACACGCTTCAGAGCATATGTATTTGTTATTATAACATTTGTTACATACTACAATTATAGTATAATTGTTTTATTTAAGTATAAACCGTATGTTTTAGCAAATACATGTGGAAAACATACACAAGATTTCAGTTGACACTAAAAAATCAGATTAAAGTAAGTTTCGGTTTCGGCTAATAGTTCGGTTTCGGTTTCGACTGAAAAACCTGCTTCGATCGGACATATTATGTATTCGTAGTTAAAGTTGTATCGTTTGATAGAAACTAATCGCATTTCTGGTCATAAAATGTGCCTATTACTGGCGCTACTAGCTATTTGCCTGTAATGTGAAGGTAATGTAATAAAAACAGAAGTTTTATCGCCACAGACGATGCTGGTGACCACTATACTTTTATGCACCATAACAATGACAAACGATTATCCACAAACTACATAAAGTGCTAACTATTTGTAAATGCATGAGAAACACATTCGCAGACATGTTTATTGCAAGGGAAATGAGCTAATAAAATATTGATAAGCTTTTATTTTGATGTGATATCTATTTGTATATTTAGCACTTTATTGTACTCAAGTAAAACAGGAACTAGAGAATACAACAAATACCTAAATTGACCTTACCTTAGAGCAAATTATACAAAGCATGCCTATTACCTAACTTAATGATTAAATCTTAATACGAGCCTATCTGTAGTAGAGTTAATTAGTTAACTTTGAAGATAATCCTATCCTACTAATATTTAAAAAAAGTATCTTCATGCCCGTATGCCCGAAGAGGTAGGAAGAGGCACAACCAGGGAACCAAACAACAGGGCAGATAAAATTTATTTTTGTTGACTGACCCGGGCTTTGAACGCGGGACCTTATGCAGTCAAGTTCAACACCTGTACAGCTAGACCGCAGAGGCGATATTAATAATATTATAAATGCGAAAGTTAGTATGTTTGTTTGTTACTCCTTCACGCAAAAACTGCTGAACGGATATTCATGAAATTTGGCACACACATAGAGGGTATCTTGGTTTAACGGATAGGGTAGTTTTTATCCCAAAAATGTTTTTGTGGAAGCATTAACCAAGCGGACAACGCCGCGGGCAACAGCGAGTGTTTAATAAAAATAATTGCAGATGACTAAACATGGACAGCATAAAACTTTGATCGCATTTTTAGAATTTTTATTTATATATCTATCTTCATGTCTGTCTGTGTGTATCGTGACCGCGATTGACGCCGAATCTACTAAACCGATCCTAATGCAATTTGGCAGGTAGGTCCATAAAGAAATTCCGAGGGAAGTAACTGGCTACTTTTTATCTCGCTTCCTTCTCACTGAAGATGGATTAGTCAGAATATAAATTTGGTCATAATTCATTAACGCATATTCCGATTTCATATTTTATGCTTTTTTGTTTTATACTATGTGCTTTAAAGATTGATTGATACAGAAGTCATAATAGGTAAGAAATTATAGACCTAACACCACTCGGTATAATGTGACCAAATAAGTTGAAATCCGGAATGTACTTAGAGAAATATTAGGCCGTATAGGTCATCTTACATATACTTGTCTTCATCACGAAGCACGACAATGGTGGACACTGACGCTATAGTAGCAAAAATATATAACACTGTTACCTAGTTACCTAGTCATAATCACAGTTCAGTTGTCGGACTTGACTACACGAGGCCCTAGGTTCGATTCCTGGGTCCGTTAACAAAAAGAAAATTGGATGTTTCCGTTTTTCTAATAAAAAAAAACATTGTTGGGGATTGGATATATATTTCTGGTTGGCAATAGGCTTGCTAACTATCACATTGTGGGTCTTAGTGTTTTCGGCTAGTCGTGGGTGCCCTGGTCGTGCCTCTGCCTACCTATTCGGGGATATTGGCGTGAATAATCTTACCTAGTCATCACACGTGTGAATGCTTTGCATAAAACAGAGAGAAAAAATGTTCAAATATTAAGATGAAAAAAGATTGCCCCGATGACAAATGAATTTCAAACCTTTGTACAACACAGTGGTTGCTACATAACTCTGTGAAGAAACAATTTCACAGCACAAAATACATTGCTGTTTATGTTGGGCTTGTAATAAAAATGTGAAAACTTGGCGGTAATGTTATACAGTACAGCTATATACCATCAATGGATTGTCAATTTAAGCCGCTTTAGATGGAATGATAAGAAGAGCGAGCGTGATGCTAATTCTAAATATAAGGTTGCGTCTGCGCATACAATAATAATTTGGATTCCTGAGGAATGGTAGTCCTTAAGTTGACAGATACATTGTACGGGTGACAGATGATGTTGCTCTGAGTCACCAAGCTTTGTGTTGCGGTCAATTTTCTATAAAATATGTATATATTTTTACGTATTGCACCATTTGAAACTTAACCGTGGGTAGAACTATAGTAGTACTATTTAAATTATGCGCTTTGGCTATATTCGTCAAGCTTCGAAAATCTGAATGCATTTTAAAGATATCTATATGAAGTTGTTATTACTTAATTAATAATTTCGCTAAAATTTAGATTAGATCAGGCAGTTTAAAAATAAAAGTATAAAGTGTAAGGCCGACGCGCGTAATTTAAAGAGTAGTACTGTACGCACTTTATCAAGAAGTATCGAAAAAATGTCTTGCTACTCATACATATCTTCACGCCAATTCCAGTAGGCAGATAGTAACAAGTGCCAAACCTCACGATCCTGACAGATCTGTCCAGCTTTCATCGCATCTAGGTCTCACCGGATACCTACATCTATCCACATTCGCATTGTATATCTGCTTTGTCAATCTTTCAACGGTCATTATTTCCAGATGACATAACAATTTCTTTCAATCCCAACCATTTTAGATCTCTCTGTTACGAATGCGGTCAGCGAGCGTCAAACCACAGTCTTGGTAGACTTTTTTCTATACGCTCGTTACGGATTTTTCAGGTTGTAACTCTAATAATTAAAATAAAATTGCATTTATATCACGAAATAGGCTAAAAATATTATGGTGTACGGTACAAAAAGCAGGGTAGCATATTCCTAATTCTCTTTATACATGGTATGCAATTTTGAAGTATAAGCTAGTAAAACATCAAATTTATATTTAAGTAATTAATACAGCTACAAACTAATAATTCAATACAAAAATATTGTTTTGACCAGTAGAGAGTCTGTATGTATAGGCAGAAAAAAAATTAAGTGCTTATAAATATATAAAGACATACCTAGCTGACTCGGTGAGCTTCGTATTAATTGACAATTGATTAATGTTTTAACAGCTACTAGGCGTTGGTACGGATTAATTTTATTATTTTTCAAATTTTCATGCATTTTCTTTGATTTTATTTTCATAAGGACCTTCTCCTGACCACATCTAACTTAACAAAAAAGAAATTAAATAATTGGTCCATCTGGTCAAGAGCGACGACGACGCGTAATAGGGATTTAACTTTTGATATGTAGATAACACAATATAACGATGTCGAGAAAAATCTACATTAGTTTAAAATTGTTTAAATAGAAAATTAAAAAATAGTATAAACTAACGCCATCTATAATCAAAACTACTTTAGTAGATAAATTTTGCTAATTTGAATTTGCATCGATAGATGTCACTTTTATAAAAAAAAGTGTTAAGAAAAGTCTTATACCTACGGTTTTTTCACTCAGTGTCAGTCAGATTCAAAAATTTTAATGAAACGATACACTAGCACTGTTTCACTTATTATATTTTGTAAAATTGAATATGTTTTATTTTAACGGGGTTGTCTGTAGATTTCTTATTCGAGAGGTTTTGTTTTTTTTTTTGGTTGCTTTTTTTTAAATGACTAAATTTTTGATTACTAAGAGGTTTTTGCGTCACCATATTATATACGTGTCGTCATGTCTCTTTCATACTAATACCATACTAGCCGACCCAGCGAACTTTATATCGCTTGACATTACTAACAGTTTGTATCCTGTTTTTATCATCACATGAACTCCTGTCTATAATTAACACAACCAAAAATAATAAGCATTATGGGTACATTAGTTCTCGCATGATACGATGACAAAGGAAAATGGTGATTTATTTTTATATATAAAGTAAAACATCTGCACCCCCGTATCTTCAAAAAGAGGGAGGCAGAGGCACAACTAGGGCAATCACGACTAGTTAGACACTAAGTCCCACAACATGACAGGAGGCAAGCCTATCACCAACCCGGCACAAATTTAATCCCGTGCAACGCTATGTTTATTAGAAAATTGAAAATAAACATTTTCTAGATTTGTTGTTTGTCCCGGGGATCGAACCCAAAACCTCAAGGAGTCAAGTCCGACGTTGGACCGCTAGACCACAAAGTGAAACTAAAAAAGTAGAGCTTTTCCTCATGACACAAAACATGTTCATAATACGCCATTTTGTGTATTAGGAGGTAATAACAAGAACAAGTTTTTCCATTTTTACACTTTATAGTTTTATTTTTATATTAGCTGACCTAATCTAAATTTAAGCGAAATGATTAATTATGTGTAATAACAACTCTATATAAATATCTTTAAAATACATTCGGATTTCCGAAGCTTGACGAATATAGCCAAGGCGCATATTTTAATAGTACTACTGTACTTGTTAATTTACACAAAAAGATTGACATTCAACTTCCAGGTGGAAAATCCATAAATAATGATGTTTGTGCATTTAAGTGACACGCATTTAGAGATCGGTCTGTTTGTTCGCTGTAACCAGCAGACGGAAACCAGTCGCTAGTGAAAATATTAATCTTTGACGAGTTAGAAGATTTGACCGCAACATCGACGCGAAGATCAACCTGATACATAAATAACGATTACTATTAACAAGAGTTCGCCGAGTCAGTTTTATTAAAAGAATATTTACGAAAATGCTCGCCTCAGTAGTCTAGCGGTTCGGTATCGGACTTGACTTCTTGAGGTCCCGGGTTTGATCCCGAGTCAAGCAACAAAAAAGCAAAAGCAAGCAAAAAATAACGTTACCCTGAATTGGATATGTGCCTGGTTGGCGACAGGCTTGCTACCTGTCACAATGTAGACTTAGTATCTTTGGTTGAGCCTTTGTCTACGTCTTCGGAGATATGGGCGTGAAGATACCTTACGAAAATGTGTAAGTATGAAAGACAAGCATTTAGAAAGAGAAAGAAGATAAAAATAACTTTGACGAGAACTTGCAGGTAAATCGTGTAACAATTGGATTTATTGATTCTAACATAAAGCAACTTAATATAACCCAAATTAGTATGGTTTAGTAAATATGTTATTACTATTGAAAAATATTTTATTAAATATAATTTAGGTTATTAGATTTAAACATCATATAACTATACATACATATACATACATATACATCGAATACACACCATAATGCACATAACACCATAATTATATTTGCTCACTATATCAAGGTAACCAGTAGAATTGCACATAAGGCCCTAATGTCTCGGCATCTGGGTTGCATTCATTCAATCATTATATCATCTATGGTGTGTTTCAAAGTTTTTTCAGGAGAGCTATGTGCTTGTTACCTAACTTAGTAAAAGAAAATGTAAATGTAAGTTTTATAGAATTGTAATTAATAAAGAAAATGTTTAGATTTTAAGAATTTATTAGGTAATTGTTCAACAAAATATAAATAAATTTAATATCTTTATACGGAGCACTAGCATCAGTCGTCTGAAAAAACCGAGGAGAATAAATACCCTTAATATGAAATTGAACTGTGTAATAAATTTATGACTGTATACCTTCCTATTATTTTTATATCGCTTCTGATAAATGACGAAGATGTGGACATCACATTTTGTTGGTCGCAGATAGTGAGCTATCGATACAAAATACCATACAAAATTGTTAATACTTAACATTTTGTCTATATGTCTTGAAGATAGAAATATTTAGTTTGTCCACATGACTTAGGATGTGCAGGTCTCTTGAGACATGGTTGAGACACACACATTCAACTTTATACAAACCTACAAGGCTTGTATTATTTTTATTGGATTAGTAAAAAACTAATATTTTATAGGCCAGGAACATGAAGATAATAGTTGTAGGTATTTTGTGAGTAGACTATTTTCAAATATAATAAAAAGAATAAGCATCATTAATCCATAACAAAAATGTGAGATACACATTTTTTTTTTGCTTTTCCAACTGATTAAATGATAAACTTTCTATTAGCCCCAATAGAAATTTCAAGAATGTATGTTTTTAAAGTACTAATAAATATTGATTTTCAGTCCACACTTTGGGTTCTCCTGATGGTAAGAGACAAATGTGGCCTAGACACCAAAAATGTTACAGGTGCGTCGCTGTCCTGTGGCTGGAATATTAAGCCTATATATACAATAGCCCTAAGGATGTTGAAGTGAAACTGGTTGCCTAATTTTGTACAATCAAAATAATATATAAAAAAGCAACGCAAAAATATTCTTACAAGAAAAAAGTAACCTGCTAAAGGTCTTAGCCGGTCTCAGAAAGAGACAAATAAAAAAAGTAATAAAATATGTCATCATTATTCTTTACGCGTATGGTTTCATGGGTGAAATTAAATTATATTATGAGCAAATCGATTGTGGTCTGACCGCATAGAAAGTAGCGCGGGCTACGTTCAGGCTACCACTGCCCCGGGCGATATACCTGAGGCCAACATCATATGATTGCGGTCACTGTTCTCATCTTTATAGTTTTTGATTGTAATTAACCAAAATCTATAAAGTTAAAAATAAAAATTGTTGAAACTTCTACGAATGGTATGTGAAAAATAATCTTTGGTGTTGATTAGATTTTGGGCAGTGGTATGCAAAAGTTTTTAAAAGTTTAAGTTCACACTTGATATTATAATGTTTAATACACTGTCGTCTACGTCGACCAACAGCGAGGCTCGGGTTCGATTCCCGACGGGGGCAGGCATTTGTGCAATGAACATTAAGATGTCTGCATTTCCGGGTCTGGGTTTTTATTAAATTTATTCTGGTATCTATTTAAGTATTTATATGTATTAGTATCGTTGACAAACATAACACAAGCATATAATTTGCTTACTTTGGGGTTAGATTCAATTTGTGTGACTTGTCCAGGGATATTTATTTATTTATTTATTTACTGTAATACAGACTGTAATGTGATTAATTACACTTTAATAAAGACGTGGACTTTTTTGCGATCACTGTGACCACTCGTCTTTTTTAGTTTTTAATTAATTACACAAGTCTTACTGAAATAGTTAAATTTAAAAATAAAATTTGCAAAATTAGTTACTACCTCTTAATTCATGTAACTTGGAATAGTATAGCGTTACTTTTACTAACAAAAGTAGTTTTTTGACAAATAGCCTCTATTACACTGTGGTACAGACTATATTTTGAATCTAAACCTTGGAGTAGGTTTTTTGGCGCCATCGGGAGAAATAGCAAAAGTTATAGAAAAAATATTTGAATCAAATATCTAATAGAAAAGTAATTTGGTGGAGTTTTGGCGCCATTAGGAGAAAAGATGGTCGAAGTTTTTCCGTAATTATTGTTTCGTGTTGATATTGAGTGAAATTAGTCAATTGTGGTGGCATTTTGTACAATTTCGTTCAGTGAAAGTCCACAAATGAAATAACCATGAAGAAATCAGGGTATCATGTTTTTCCTCGTTGCCGCCAAATCTCCTTACATGAGCTTGTGTAATGAGGCCGCCGCTTTACCCAAGATCCTGACATGACTTACTGACGACTTGTGACTGATGGCTACCTATAATTGATCAAAATTGATATAAAATTTGATGCAAATTTCTACTTGACGAATGGCAAAATACTAACGTGAAGGCCAAAAAGAAAGAAAACCTTTGAGTACTATGTTTAATATTATGAAGGCTAAAGATTTATTTTCAATGGCTTTAAGATGTTGTAAGTGTAAACTTCACGGTTAGGCTATCATAGCCCCTGGCTATATACAAGCTAAGCTACAAGTTAAAAAAAAGAAATAATCTTCATTTGATAATTTTATTGTAAATTATCATAAGTGTTTTTAAAAAGTATATAATTTCTGTTGGACGCCGAGGCATTCTATCTATTCTAGTATGTAAATATACGTCTATGGTACGGCTGCTATTGCTGCGAGCTATAAATCTACCTATGGCCAGACGTGGGCTTTTTGCGGTCACTGACTACTCATCTTTTTAGTTTTTGATTAATTACACAAGTCTCACAAAAATAGTTAAAATCTTAATAGGTATAAATCTCGTGTCACAATGTTTGTCCTCAATGGACTCCTAAACCACTTAACCGATTATAATAAAATTCGCACACCATGTGCAGTTCGATCCAACTTGAGAGATAGAATAGCTTATATCTCAATTTATGGTAAAAAAAATTACCGCCCGAGCGAAGCCAGAACGGGCAGCTAGTTATATATAAAATTTTGGAAAATTAATCACTATCTCTTGATTCATAACGTGGAACAGTAAAGCGTAGCTTTTACTATTTAGCGTAGCTTTTAGTATTATATCAGTCTACGTTTGGTTCGAGCCTAACAATACTTCTATTAATAGAAGAATTTTTTGAATAGATTAACTATTCAACCTACATATTTTTCACGCTATTTCTGCCATAATTTATATTAAACCATTAGTTCGTTGTACTTGTTATGTGACGTAACTAAGTATTTTGGCGACATCGCGAAAAAAGATGGACTTATTTTCCATTTTTATAGAATATAGAATTTCGTGAACTAGAGTAAAATCAATCAAGTTTGGTGGCGTTTGTATTATTTTTTCAAATAAAGTGCACAAGTGAGGTATTCATTAAAAAATTCGTAGCCGTTAACTTTCTCGAAGTCGCCAAATATCACTTGTTGAGTTTGGTTAATACCTTTCGTAAGTAAAGTCTTATAAACATTGAAAACCACAGACTAGTAAGAGAACTACACGTTTTGGAAACATACAATCCCAATTTTACGAAAGTTGTTGATAATTTAATGCAAATTAAAAAAAAATGGCTTATGGCTTATGATGGCTTATGACAGATGTCATTGCCAAAAATAAGAAGAATATTGAAATCGTTGCCTGAGGCTTTTGAACCATTGAGAGAAGATGTGGTTGTAGTTTTTTCGCAATTATTAAATTTCGTGTCTATACATATCTATATGTCTATAGTGTAAATAGACAGTTTTGGTAGCATTGTTGTTCAAATTTGTACAGCCAAAGTGTACAAATGAAATAACCATGAAGAAGTTAGTATATCGTGTGTTTCCTCGTTTGCGCAAAACTACAATAGATAAGCTTGCGTAGGGGGGCCTACGCTTTACTCAAAACCCTGGCGTGACTTCTTTCGACAACTCATGATTTTCAGCTTGGCTAATGGCAACGCTTATGCCACAAAAATAAAAAATGGATGCCGCCAAATCTCACTCGATGAGCATAATTAAGTTGTGGGTCCATGACTACTGACATGACTGATCTCACGACTTAAGACCAATATTGACCCATTTAAGTTTGATTTTATGAAATCGGGTAATAACTAGATGCAAAATTAAACTTGACTAATGTCAGCTTACGCCGATACCAAAAAAAAAAACTACTACAAGCATTACAATATTGGAATCTATCAATCAGTCAATTGTTTCAACGGTACCCCAAAAAACATCAAAGCAGTGATGAATAGAGCCATGTTATCTCCCAATCAATCTCCCCACCTGCACACTCTAGTAGTAAATCTTCATTATTGTCAGTTTTTTACGAATTTACTGTTATACCGGCCATTCACTATCGACTCGTTGCGAGCTTAAAGCATTGCCTCCAGACATTAATGGCGTAGTGGAATGTTATAAACAATCAAATGCAAAATAACATGATTTCTTGATTCTGTTTAACTAATATATCAAACACATGACATTTTTGACATGTTTATTTCTTTTTTCTTTTTTTTTGTTATGGCATGGGCGTTGTTTATTTCTCTAACATTGTTTTAACACCTATTTGGCTAGAAAGAGATAAGAAGCACAATAAACTTTGCGACACTAAGATGGCTGTGAAGTGTTTAGCCGCGGTTTTACTTGTGACCACGTAAATTTTTTTACCGCCTTAATTTGACCATGTTAGCGTACTTACTTAAATCCATTGCCCAGATTCGGGTTCGTTTCTTAACAAGAGCAGGCATTTATGTCATAATCCTTAGATGTCTGTATTTCCGGGCCGTGTGTTTATAGAATTTATCATAGTATCTATTTAAATACAAAAAAAATACTTATATACATAGAAATGTAGTAGTATCGTCTGATACCTATAACACAAGCGTATAACTTGCTTACTTTCGGATTAGATAAATTTGTGTCATTTGTCCAGTAATGTTTCTTTGTCTATTTTTTTTTATCTACCTATATTTAATGACATCTATCAATTTTATAATTTTTGACGTGCCTGGGTTACATTTTCGTAAATTCAAAAACAATACCTTAGACAGAGGACTTAAATATGTCTTTTGAGTTTTGTTTCTCATAGTTGACCAAATTATTGACAAAATTTAATTCATCATAATAAATTATAATACTTGCCAATCATATCAATTTATAAATTATTGTTCTTTTAATATCTACTACATATTTTATGTTTTATAACATCTTATATTTTCTAATACTTTGTATTCTCTATTATATATGTAGGTATTCATTTATAAAATCTCACATTTCTTATTTCCTTTTTTGTAACACTTATTAATACTTATTACAAATAAATATACTAATTGTTATGATGCCGATTTATCTATTTAATCTATCTAATTCAAGTAAAACTTAAAAAAAATCGAGTACACAAAAATTAAGTATTTTTCTCGCAAGTTCCTTTGTCAAATGAAAAAATATTTTTTGAAATCGGTTCAGAGATGACTAAGAAATCGACTAACGTAAATAAACATATTTACGAGTCGAACATGTAAACTCATTTTTTCAAAGTCAGGTAAGAAATATTTATTTAATTAAAAAGACAAACAAACACACCGTAACTACAGTACATATGACAATTTGGATAGATATCTTGGATAGTGAAACAAAGCCTTTTAGGTTTATTTGGATTATACAAAACGAAATTCTTTAGAATCAGTAAATAGTTTTCTCTTGCCGCGATCTATTTTCATGATACCGGCTATCTAGAAGTTATCTATCAAACTGGTTCCGAGGTAAAACTGTCTTGAGACGTCATTAAATGTGACCGAAAAGGGTTTGAATAGTCTTAATAAGGAGGTCTTTGGCTAACTACGGGAAAAGTAACTATCGCAGCATTTAATAAGTATACGTGTATTGTAGCTCCGACTGTATATTTACGAATTCAGATTCGTGGCCATCTGACGTCCGGATGTTATATGACAGGTCTATTGACAAGAACTGTGAAAAACTTGAAAATAAACGTAAAATATAACGAAATAACCAATCCATTCCAAAACAAAAACCGTCGTATAATATCTACTTAATATTACTCGTACGTTAGTCCGTGTTTATTAATAAGGCAGTAAGAGTCTTGGACTAACATTAAGTTTATATTAAAGCCTGTACCATATTGTAATAAACTAATACCAGGTTAAACCTTGAAGTACTTTACTCCATGTTCATATTTTGAAAAAGTATGTTTTCGTCCATGTCCCCGAAGAGGTAGGCAGAGGCACAACCAGGGCACTCACGACTAGCCGAAGACTCTAAGTTCCACAATTTGATAGGTGGCAAGCCTATCGCCAACATGGCGCATATTCGATCCCGAGCAACATTTTTTATTATTATAAAATTGGAAATACTAAATTTTATTTTTGTTGCCCGAACCAGGATTCGAACCCAGGACCTCATGCAATCAAGTCCAACACTTGAACCGCTAGACCACAGAGGCGATCAATAAATAGAGAGAACAATTTTGTTCAGTGGAACTTCACAAATGAAATAATCATGATAATATGCTGCCAAATCTCACTACATGAGCATGAGTAATGAAGCTACCGCTTTCCGCAGCATATAGGTTTCGCCAGGGGTTATCAAACATTTTTAATTTCTAGATTAATTTGCTATGTAAATCATATAATAGTGTACCTATGTACTTGAAACTCGTCTGGTGAAAAGCCTAGGTGGAATCTAAGGTACAGACCAAGTAGAGTGTATCAACCAAATCGAGTCAGTTAGGAGAAAAATAGCAAATCATATTCCCGGGCAACCAGGGCCATTACCTATCTGCCTTAAACTAACATCGTTAACCAAACCTAGACAGAGAGGAGACGAAACGGTGAAACAAACTCCTAGGCAACCAACCATACTAATATTGTAAACTCGAAAGTTTGTCTGTCTGTTGCTCTTTCAATGCTAAACCGCTGAACGGATTTTAATGAAATTTAATATACATAGTTAAAATCCATTTTCTCAGAAATCCCAGATCCAAGATGAGGTCGCGGGCAAACATCTTGCTTTTTAAATAATGTGCTGTACTTCAAAATACTTTACGCTATATATGTTATCAGCACGTCTAATACCAAGTGAAGACGATGGCCCGCAGTTGTACTTATAATAATGGTATTTTATTATTTTTTCTTACACATTCATCCCGTTATAATATCTAATAACAAGCTTCAAGTATCACAATTCATATGAAATAACTTTAATAAAAGTATCTTCACGCCCACAACCCTAAAGAGTTAGGCAGACGCACAACCAGGACACGCACAACTAGCCGCACAATAAGTCCCACAATGTGATACATGGCAAGACTATCGCCAACCGGGCACATGTCCAATCCCGAGCAACATATTTTATTAAAATAATTAGAAAACTGGAAAACCCAAATTTTCTTTTTGTTGGAAGACCGAACCGAAGAATTCGAGACCGGGACCTCATGCAGTCAACTCCAACACCTGAACCGCTAGACCACAGAGGCATGACATAATTGAGCAAAAAATATTTACTACTATTACTGTTAATATGAGATGGAGGCTTCCACAGCCTTATTAATAAACTCGACTTGTCCATGAATATATTAAAAAGCAAGCTGTAAATTCGTCAATCGACAAGAGTTTTTTATTGGGCTATGATTTAGGTGTATAAGATTGTAAGGTATCACTTCATTAGTCTAGTTCAAGTTGAATATCTTCAAGCCCGTTTCACAGAAGAGGTAGACAGAGGTACAACAAGGTCACCCAGGATTAACCAAATGTATTTATTAACAAAATTTGACTACAACTACCTATGACAGCTATTATGCAAGTCTACCGGCTACCTTACCCTCTCTGGAACATGACAGGGTAATAACGGCGAGAGCAATAGGTAAGGCAGTGCATCCCCACCCGGCAAGAAGCTGCACAGCACTGGTCGGTGGTCATGTTTACCCTGTCCTTTATTTTACCCTGTCCTCGCCACTTACGAGCTCCCTGGCGGAGAGGCAGATGGTCTATTTTATTTGGTGGATCCGGACTGAGACGGGGAAGAATAATAATAATAAAACATTTATTTTTTTCTTAAGATAAAGCGGCGGCCTCATTACACAAGCTCATGTAAGGAGATTTGGCGGCAACGGGGAAATACACGATAAGCTAATTTCTTTCATGATTATTTCATTTGTGCACTTTTACTGACCAAAATTATACAAAATGCCACCAAAATTGACTAATTTCACTCATTATCAACACGAAATTCAATAATTATGAAAAAACTTCGACCATCTTTTCTCTTAATGGCGCCAAAACTCCACCAAATTACTTTTCTATTAGATATTTGATTCAAATATTTTTTCTATAACTTTTGCTATAAAAAAAGATCTAAACAAAATAGAGGATTATTATAGGTGTCCCTATTATCTGTGCCTATAACGAAGCCTAGTATTTTTTTATCACTCTATAAGATATTATTTTTGATTGCTTACTATAAATCCACTGTTACCAGTGAAAAAATATAATTGAAGGATTCCAAATTTCTATAATCTGAAATACTGTCACTATGTTCATAATAAAAAGGCAGTAAAAGACAATTTAACACAAAACTAGTATTACCTGTAATTTGCGGCTTCATATGATGTCATATTGGTACAATGAGAGAGAAAAGTGATTACATCAAAGACAAGATGTTGCGCACAGTTACACCCGCTTATTAAAAGTTATTGAACTCTATCACTCTAAGAAGCTTAAATCATTCTGCAGATTCCACGAAAAAAATTACAACATAATATCGCTCAATTTCGGCGAATGAAAAAAAAAACTATTTTTTCTTTAAATGCCAGGTCAACGAACAAGTACAAGGTGTCTTATGGTGAGAGACAACCATTGCCTAAAGTTGCTATAGATGTTACGGGTGCGTCGCAAACCTGCGGCCGGGATCTAAGGCCTCTTGTGCAAGTCCCCTGGCTACCTTATCCTACAGACCGAAACATAACTGTTATTATTGCGACAGGAATAAGTAAGGCGGTGAAATACCAGTCAAGAGAATTTGCTGCACAGCATTCCACCGCCAGTTTTTGTTGGTATTGACCTATATTAATCCAGTGCACACCTTTTACGAGCTGTCTGAAAAAATGAAAATGAAATTTATTTATTTGGAGAATATGTGTGTTTAAAAGTTGTTACAGAATACTTATTCGTACCAACATATTCTATCACATTGTGGTTTGCAAATATCTAACTTAATTAAAAATATTGTAGTTTTTATTTCTGTTATTTGTATATTTTTACATTTAAATTTGTTAAAATATATTTGTTTTTAGTCTAGCACTTATTAATTTAAGAAAAAATTATAACGATCGATTTGGCAGAGAGGCAGATGGTCTACTCTACTTCCTGACCTGTACTAACACTGAGAAAAACTTTCTCATTTATAAAACAATTTTACTGATTTTTATTACACCAAAACCTTCAACTTTATATGGACTAAGCATTACATTTCTAAGTTATTTATGTTAATATATTCCTCATAGTAAAGCAATATTAATACCCAAATACGAAGCCAATACACATTGTAGATTAGAGATAAATATAAATTTGTATTTATATATTTAATTATTCGGCTGTGCTATCTTATAAATATTTATAATGGTCTAGAGACAACAGGCATTATGTATAATCACTACTAATAACTTAACTTGGTATTTGTTTGCCCACTGTTGTGATCATTTATAAATCAGCAAAATTCTACACTATTTAGTACATCCCATGATCACGCATTTGCCACCGGTGGGTAGGATGTTATGGGTCAACTTCCGTTCTAAGAATTCGTATAGAGATTAGGCTTTTTAAACAAGAAAGCGAAACGGACAGGTATAATCCGGGCTCTCTTTCGTCTCTGTGGTACCTTTACCTTTAGACCTTCATAAGGTCTCGAGTTCGATTCGCGAGCCGAGTAACAATGGGTAAATGAGTTTATTCCGTTTTCTAATAAAAACGACGTTGCCCGAGATTGGATATGTGCCCGTTTGGCGATTTGGAAAGAGATTTGCCTATTACTCTGGTCTGCGTTGTAGGAATACGGGCATTGATATGTACTAATCTGATTTAGCTGTTGCCTAGTTTATTAGACTAAATTTAAACAGAAGGAGAGGAGGATTATTTTAAAGTTTAAGGGTTTAGGAGATTTTGGAGATCTCAGGCCAACACTTTATACTGGTTTGAAGTTTAAACCCCAGAAAGTGGAGAGTGGGGACAGAACAGTACTAAAGTGAGAACAGTCTACAGTAGAAAAGTAGGGAATACTTAAAAAAAAAATATCCTGTCACTGCTTTTCTCTAAAGTCGGGAGTGTGCAAATATTTCACTTAGATCAGAAAAAAGCAACTGGTGGGTTATTGTCACACTGCACCTCGCTCACTTAAGTTATTTTGAGTTCTCGCTATCTTCTTTCAACGAAAGTAATAGAAAGAGACAAGAAACGTTTCGTACTGTCAGAATAATTTGTACTCAACTTTTAATCTTAAAAAAAGTATCTTCACGCCCATATCCCCGAAGAGGTAGGCAGAGGCACAACCAGGGCACCCACGACTAGCCGAAGACACTAAGTCCCACAATGTGATAGGTGGCAAGCCAATCGCCAACCGGGCACATAGCCATTCCGACCAACATTTTTTTTTTAATTAGAAAATTGGAAAAAACCAATTTTCCTTTTGTTGGCTGACTTTTTGTTGACTTTTAATCTTTTCCTTTAAAAAAAAATCAAAAGCGTCATAATCTCGGGTATTATTTATGGTTGAAGTACTCCGAAACTGGACTGAATATATTTGACAAAAGTATACAGGGTCATCTATTCTTATTTTAAAAAAGGTCATACCTCGTGGTCTACACAATGTCTCTTCTGTGATAGGCAGTCAGTATCAAGTACTAATTAATATCCCAATTCACGAAAATAAAAAATAAATAAAAAAGTATAACAAATTTAGTGCACGGAAGTACAATATTCGGCGCGTGGGCGGGCGCGTCGTTTTCCCGCGACCCCGACAGTTATATAAATAAGAAAAGACTTACGACTAGTATTGATGATATTTATGGATATACTACACTTGATTACTGATGATAGCGTGATGCTTCAAACTTTAACCGACTTATTAATAAAGGTAGATAAAATAAGCCAAGTTGTAGTTAGCATTACAGACTCTATTACAATGAAATAAAGACTACAATGCTGGTAATGCTGCTGAGCACTAACTTATTTAAGGTGCTATTTTTTTAATAAAACTAAAGGGATCTAACATTTTAGACATGACAAATTAGTCCGACTGACTGTCTTACAAAGCGACCTCTCTTTCAGAGAGTTGTGAAGTTAATAATTGACAAAGACAAAATGAGAGAGATAGAGAACATTAGAGTGAGTCAGCAACATTTGGAAATGACATCAGTTTTTTGTTGGGACTGTAACCTCCATTAGTAGTCTATATAGTCATTAGTAGTATATAAACTCATGAAGAAATGTCGCGTACAATCTAATCTAATACTAAACGTGCTTTGTCTCTTTTAATTACTTTCTTAGAAAGAAGACAGCGACGACTAGAAATTCGTTTAGTAAATGTACTGCAAAACAACTACTTATGTCAACTTAAGCTTTGGCATATGTACTTCAGTTACTTAATAAGGAACAAAACGTATGATTGTGTAATCAAAGGTTTAATTTGACATTATCTATAATCCCATGAACCTAATGCATTATTAAATCCTATTAATATAAAGCTTTTAAAAAGTTTATCTATCGCCTCTGTAGTCCACTGTTGGCGTTGACTATCGACGTATCGAGTTCGACTCGACTAACTTGCGTGTAAAGTCGATTAGACGTTTTGTAAATTAATTAGCCATTTCATACAATGGATGGTTTTACTTAGACACGGCTTAGATTAGTTTGCTTATAAATTACGAAATCAAAGAAACAAATAATATATGAAAGGTATCTAATTTAATAGTTTCTAGTTGACTCCGTTATCGAGGATGATGACATCATCGCGTAGTCACGCTGATACTGGACTCAATTTTAGTCTTCGAGAGCTGACCCTTGTGTCATAGGTAATAAGACATGTATTGCTTTGAAATTAGGCCTTCAAATTTTAAATACAACTCCAAAGTTTCATGTCCGACTTTGCTTTAAACTACAAATAGTCATAGTTAGTACCTTCACGCCAGTATTTTTGAAGAGATAGGCAGAAGTTACTACTTAGTCCTTAGACAACGCAGTTTTTATTGTTGCCAGCGAGGTCCCACAGAAACATTTTTTCGGGATAAAAACTATCCAAGTTAGCCTCTACGTGTCTGCCAGATATCATATAAATCGGTTCAGCAGCTTTTGCGTTAAGGAGTAACAAACGTACAAACTTTCGCATGTATAATATTAATAGGATTAGCTGTGTCCGCAACTTCGTCCGCGATGAATTAACCAAAAACTTGTTTATTTAACATACTCGTACTTAGATTTGTTTTAAAATAAAAGTAGACAAAGTCGCTCCTTGTTAAATCAGCTAACTGCCAATAAAAGTCGTGAAAGTTCTTCAAGCCAGTTTCAGAGCAGAACAAACAGACAGACACAAAGACAAACAAAAATTGAAAAAAATCTTATTTGGTTTGTGTACTGTTTGAAAATAGATATCTTTATTAATTAAAATAATTACTAACCTATTTTTAATTACCCTTTGCACACAAATACGCTGATTTCAGAGACTCTTGACCCTCGCATAAGACCTGAGTGCTTTTAGTGTGGAATCAATTTAGTTATCAGGTTAAAAAGTAGCATGCCTTTTCCAAGATTATTATCCTATTTCTTAATTATTTTCAATTTTCACTCACACAGTATTCACAGTATTTTACTTCACTGTTTTGTCATACGTATATATTTCACAATATTTATTGGTAGTGATTCGAAGTCCTATGATGTTGCAGATACATGGTGAAATACTTAAAAGCACTTATTCATTTTCATTAAACCGCCTCGTTAGTCAAGTGTACTCGCCTAACTACACCGACCAACCGCGAGGCTCGGGTTCTATTCCCGACGGGGCAGTCATTTGTGTGATGGATATTTAGATGGCTGCATCCTCGGGTCTGGGTGTTTATTAAATTTATTCTGGTATCTTCAAGAACAGAGCGTACTCGTTCCTTAAAGGTCGACAACGCATCTGTGATACCTACTCCTGGTGTTGCAGATGTCCGTAGGCGGCGGTGCTCGCTTTCCATATTCAGGTGACCCATTTGCTCGTTTGCCTCCTCTTGTATAAAAAAAACTATTTAAGTATTTCTATGTATTAGAATCGTTGACTAACACTCATAACACAGCATATAATTTACTTTGTGTTTAGATTCAATTGGTGCAGAGTTTTTTTTTTATTTTTTTTATTTATATTAATGGAGTTAGATTCTGTAGTATGTTGGGTACAAGGTTAGAATGTAAAACTTTCCTCTGGTTTCCGGATGTGGAACAATCCACCCGTCTCCTTGCCTGGTAACTTAGAAGAGGCACAGAAATATTAAATGGGGTACTCCTAACAACGCCAATGCTGCAGTACATATGCACCGATTAAAGAAACAAAGGAAACATTTATTCAAACACACATTTACTACACATAAAAATAAAAATAAATGAATCAAAATACTAGGCAAGAAACATATCAATCAACAAAAGTAAAACATATCTTAATATATATAAATCTCATGTCACGATGTTTGTCCGCGATTTATTCCTATACTACATAACCGATTTTAAATTAAATTGGCACACCGTGAGCAGTCTGGTCCAACTTGAGTTATAGGATAGCTTACATCTTAATTTATGATAAAAAAAACTTACCATCCGAGCGAAGCCGGAACAGGCAGCTAGTTTATCTATATAATAAATCTGTAGAAGGGTCAGTTCTGTACATTGAAAATATTGAAAAAATGAATAGCAGTGGATGTTACTGGATCGATAGCAAACCCAAATAAGTGATAGAAAAAAATGTTTGTCTGTCTGTCTGTATGTTCAGGCATCACGTGAAAACTAACAGTTCGATTTCGATGAAACTTGGTATAATTATACCTTATTATCCTGGGCATAAAATGGGATACTTTTTATCCTGGAAAAATACGTAGCAAAAATAAAACTTATTTTTTCTTTTTTAGACCGACATCCGCGCGGACGGAGCCGCGAGCGGAAGCTAGTATAAGAATATTTTAAACGCAGTGTGGAACGTTTCTCTAACTGTAGGTTTCCAGCGAGTGACGAAGGTGACGGCCATAAAAATGCCAACCACTTAATTCATATAGATCAACTAAAACACTATTATATAAATAAGCGATTTTTTCATAGTTTTAATAAATTCAATGTATAAACATATACATATCTTCACGCCAAATCCCTTGCGAAGTAGGCAGTGAGCATCAAGTGCCAGTAGTTATTTCACCACAATCATTAATTACCTACTATTTTCCTATATACGCTGGTTTAGGAGACTGTTGACACCATGTTAGTATTGTACCCGAGCTATTTGATCATCACCTAGGTATCTCTGGGTACCTACATCCGACCATATTCGTATTGTATATTTGTTTTGCCAATATTCCATCTTCCAATCTTTCCACGTGATTGATATAACGGAACGCCCTTTTCGTTTTTCATGTACATTTTTTTAAGATTATTTGACATAATGAAACATATTCGATGACCTTCGCCAAGATAGTAATCTTTTATGTACAAAGATAAATAGGAAAAGAAAAGGAAGCGCTGAAAGGATTCATGACACTGCACTTGATACTGTCTGCCTTCCCTGCTAGAGACTAGGCGTGAAGATATTTGTGTGTGGGCTTGTCGCCTCTGCGGTGTAACTATCTGGTTATACTGGATCCCACGTGGTAACAGGTTTGATCCCAGGTCGGTTAACATGTTTTTTTTTTCAATTGTCTAATAAAAAAACGTCGGATTGGATTGGATTTGTGCTTGGTTGTACCTACTCTGCTCTGCCTACCACATCGATATGGGCGTGAATATACTACTAGCATACTTAGACGTGTGAGTATTTCGTAATATTTTTAAATAAAATGTAAGCCCGCTATTTTTACATATACACTTGTCGGACATGCGAACGTTGCATAAGTTCATGTTATTCATAAAATTTATTTCCAATAAATTTTTATTGTCGTTTGAGGCTGTATAATGAAATTTCCGTTATCTTGGATGTTAATGTTGATCCATTCATAAAAATCTGGAAACCTGTATCGGCCGATAAAAGAAATTCATTAAGCTGTTTAAACACACATGTATCTTCACGCCAAATCCCTTTCAGAGTTGGCACAGAGTATTTAGTTCCAATTGCTATTCATCCACATTCAACATTGTTTTCATACAAACACGCCGGGTATGTAAGATTTTACATCAACCCCGGTGAAGTAAAATGAAGGAAAGAAGAAGAAGAGGCTGGCAACACATTAGTCATTCAAAAAAAGACTACAACAACTTCGTACAATATCCAGCTTTTTTTTTGAGGAAAGTTAACTCAGAGACAGATCTTCCCGGGTACCTACACCAATCCACATTCCTATTGTATGTACGAGTCATTTTGCTTACGAAAGGTAGCTTTTGTACGAACATAACCTCTAAGGGCGGATTTCACCATCATGTTGAAACCGAGTTTAGAAAAACTAAGTTCAGAGTAAACAAGTTAAACTGTCGATTATGATCCCGTTTATCAACGAATGCAAGTACTTTTTTAAAATTGACAAAACTCTTATCCCCATCCCATAAGATTGTTGTTTTTTAATTTTATCCCAGTCGGGGAAAGGCAAAGGATCCGAGTCCATACAGCCACCTCTTGCGTATTAATAAATCTTTTCTTGTTATATATTTTCAATTCATGTCTTCCGTATTAATTCTTTGTTTCAGTCATTAGTTACTATTTAGCAAAGTCATGTCTGGCTCTTGAGTAAAGCGGTGAATTCGTTACACAAGCACGTCTATGAGATTTGGCGGCAGCGAGGAAATTCACGATACACTAATTTCTTCATAATTATTTCATTTGTGCACTTTCACTGAACAAAACTAAATTAATTTCCACCTAAATTAACTAATTTCACTCAATATAAACACAAAATTAAATAATTATGAAAAAATACGACCATCTCCATTCACGATGGCGCCAAAACTCCCCATCCCATAAGAATCAACATAACACGTAAAATACTTTTAGGGGACGGCTAAGGCCTTTAGGTCATGTGGCAGCATATATATTTTCCGTATTAATTAAATTTTGTTTAACAGTCATAAGTCAACGTCAAGTCAGGGTCTTGAATAAAAGCCTCGTTACTCAAGGTCATTTAGTGAGATTTGATTTTGATTGAAGAAATACATGATATACTAATTTCTTCATGACTATTTAATTTGAGCACTTTCACTGAACAAAATTGAACAAAATGCCATCAAAATTGACTAATTTCACTTAATGTAAACATGAAATTCAATAATTATGAAAAACTTCGACCACCTTATCTCTCGATGGCGCGGGCGCCCAAACTCGGTTCAGAAATTACGGAAAATCGATTGACAATATCCACCTTTTTCGAACTCTTTTCAAAAACTATATTTTAACAAACACGATAGTATAGTTTGACTACACAAAAGAATCAATATGACAGTAGAATAAAGTACACGGAGCTGGCCGTAGAGATAATTACTGATTACGTCACATAAGTGATCGTGATGAAGTGATTAGGGTTTGACAGACAGATGGACGGAGCACGCGCTCGGCTAGACAAGTGGTTACTTCACATTCGCTACCGTCTCAAATATTTGAACGCAGCACGATTTCGTACGAGGTTTCTTAAGTTTTATTGTATTGTAGTATTATTGTATTGTAATATTATTGTATTGTAATATTATTGTATTGTATATGGAAGACCTTTCAATAAATAAATTTCAGTAATGGTTATTATATAAAAAGGGTTATTATACCATTGCTGAATATTTAGCTGATAACGCTTGGGGTTAATTGCTCTTCATGCCAATCTCTTATCATCACATTAATTGTTGTATACATATTTTTAAAAAAGAAAAAAGACAAGCTCGCTATCTTTCTTTCCGAATCTTCTCAGTGTGAGGCCGCGATCCGATCCGGTGGTAGATTAATATTACATGATCGCATCACAAGTACCTCTTGTAGGATCACGTCAAATAAAAATATTTTTGATTTGATTTGTATTGTATACCTACAATACAATAATTACTCTTTATTGTTTCATCAAATACATAAGATACTCAAATTTTAAAATACACATGAAATTAGTTCAAATTTAGATTTAGAAAGAGTTCCAAGGTTCGGTTCTAGGGTCGGGTAACGCAATTTTTTTTTCGCGATTAGATATGTGCCCGATTGGCGAAAGGTTTGCCTGTCAGACTTAGTATCTTCGGCTAATCATGGGTACCCTGAGTGTACCTCTGCTTTCCTCTTCTCTGATATGGGCGTAAGTTGCTTTTTTCTATTATATAAATAACGTTGCCAGGCATTGAGTGTGCTCGGTTGGTTATAAATTTTTAACATTGTGTGTCTATATTCGGCCGTTCATATCCTCTACCGATCTATTCTGTATACCTACTTGTTTATCTTCTAAACCTATAAATGGATGCTGATATGCAATACTATGTCAACCCACAAAAAGTCAAATTGGCGGATGTTTATTTATTCATATAGTGTAAAATGTTTTAAACATTAAACAAAACTGTTTTAAGTAGTTCATTGGCTTAAGTTAAATTAAAAAAACTTAGAAAAATGTATGTTTATCCTAACCCAAATTTTTAATATATGAAAGAATTTAATAGTCAGCAATATTATAAAATTAGTAACCAATTTGACTTTTTGTGATTTGACATAAGTACTATTGCAATCATCATCCCAATAATATTAAATTTACCTCTCGTAGGATTACTAGCCGTATTTGTGTTAATTATGACAAAATTTATTATCTTGAACATCTGCTAAGCCATTACGGTGATATTGAGTAACATACAAACATATAAAGTTTCGTTCTATTATTATTGTAATGAAGTACAGTAACACTATTCGTGTATTTGGTATCCATATATTCATGGCGAAAGAGGCTTAACATCTAAGCCTTAAATTAATAACGTGTCATTAACATTTTTGGTGTATCTTTCTTACTCACCGTAAACTGTCTGAATGTTTACCTTTTTATTGTAAAGGTTTTTTATAAAAGATATAGCTAGACTCACTTGTTGGAAGGTGATGTAGTCAAAGATGAATCTATACTAAAATAGAAAAAGCCTATTGGCTCTGCTTTAAAAAAATACTGACCTAGGAAGACAATTTCAATCTTTTACAGAATAAAAGATGATAAAAAGAGGTTTCTTATGGTTTCGGTACTTGTAATAAACTACAAATGATAAATATTAGTTCTCCTTGTTTGATATTTGATCATTCTTTAAATTATAAGATAACTCATGATTCCGAGATGGTCCCACATAATCACCATCATTAATAATAATGCCAACATAGTCAAATATTTTATAACCACTATTAATGATGATATCATCAGCATAGACGAAAATGTATGTATTGTTAACCATTACCCAAAAACTAAAGAACCATGACCTACCTTTTGAAAAATCATCATCTGTCAAAAATGGCCAATAATCGCTTTTAAAATTAAAAAATAATTGTGTGTGTACTTATGTACTCGCGTTAGAAGTTATTTTTCTTCGGCATAATAAGACAAAAATCTTTTTAAATTTTTTATCTTTTGCCTTATTTTATATTTGTAGACAAAATGACACTAACCATAGAAAAAAAGAAATATTGCGAATACAGTTGTCAGTTCTCACGCAAACATACGCAGATGTCCTTACTTTTACTTTGTTGGTACCTTTTTTTTGAAAAACTAAAATGTTATCTATAGCTAACTTCATCATGTCGGTTTTTCGTGACGGTGTGCGCGCGCATCGTAAAAATTTACCCTCATTATTTTTTCCTAACGCGCCAAAAGAAGTATAACTTCAAAAACAGGCGATTTATGAACCTCCCCTTTTAGTTAGTCAGGGAAGACGTTTTTTATGCTAACGTCCGCGTAAAAAAAAAGTATCTTCACGCCCATATCCCAGAAGAGGTAGGCAGAGGCACAACCAGGGTACCCACGACTAGCCGAAGATACTAAGTCCCACAATGTGATAGGTGGCAAGCCTATCGCCAACTCGCCTATTTCCAATCCCGAGCAACATTTTTTTATTAGAAAATTGGAAAAACCCAATTTCCTTTTTGTTACCCAACCCGGATTCAAACCCAAGACCTCATGCAGTCAAGTCCAACAACTGAACCGCTAGACCACAGAGGCGATAACGTCCGCGTCATTCAGAAAATACTTGTTAATCATGAAAAAACATTACCATTTTTTGCCTCCTGTTTAGTTAAGAATGCACAGTTCCTTCTAATGTTCGAAACGTGAGCAAAATGATGATATAAAGCTACGATATCATCTCCACAATATTTCCGGCAACCGCGTAGGCGTCATGGGTTCATTTCTCAAGCCTAACTTGTTCTTAAGGCAACTTCGCACACTTCTGAGCACCTTACTTCCTCCTGACATGAGGTCACAATCTTTAAATCTACCTTATAAACGTAAACTTTTTGGTAAGTTTAAAAATGTCGCATTATAATCCTTATATCGCTAAAAATAAGGTTGAGGTTGTAGGTTTGAGATGAACACGTTTTAATACTTTTAAAAGTTGTGACACACCATTCATTGAGACAAGTAACGGGTAAATAGTAATCTCGCGTCTCGACAACGCCATTCAAGAGAATTTGTACAGTCGCGTGCAAAGTCGTTACTAATCACTAGTTTCTTTCTTTAAGTTTTGTCGTTAGTATTTTGTCATTAGTCAAGTACAAATTTTCATCAACTTTACCAAAATAAGGATTCAATTATAATTAGTCATGAGTCATGTCAGGGTCTTAGGTAAAGCGGTGGCCTCATAACGTATGTAGTGTGATTTTGCGGCAACGAGGAAATACACGATACGCTAATTTCTTCATTCTTATTTCATTTGTGCACTTAATTAAATGTTTTCCGTAGAAAGACATGAGAATCAATTTTATACTAACGGTAAGTATTTGTTTTAAATATTTTGATAGTAAATCAGTTATTTATTATAATAAATATGTTATGCTATTGTTATTTATTATGATAACAGTTTATAGCTGAAATGTTGCACTGTTTCTGTTTCTGTCTATGTTAATATAATTGGTATACATTTAGGGATATCTGTTTTAAGAGTGTTTTGTATTTTTAGCACCCGTTTCACGAACTATCTTCGTAATTTAAATATAGTAATTTACGTACTTATTTTTATATTAATGTTGACATATCTGAGCCTTACTTTATCTCCTGAAATCGTCTCTGATTCTTAATTACGAAAGATTCACGTTATAATATCAACACAATTAAGGTTTTTAAAATCGAGTTAACAGAAAATTGTCTTTAGCTTTTTGAAAATTGCTTTATAATAAAAAAAAATAATGCTGTGTCAGTATTTTACTTAATATGGCATCAATTAATCAAAAAAAAAAATTTACAAAAAAAATTGTTTCTCGAAAATAGCCTTTAGATGTATATTGTACATAGCTTTTTACAATGTCTTTATTGTTAAACCACTTTCGCACACGATGTTACCACAGAAATGTTAATGTAGATAAGTATGCAAGCAGACGTTTCGTTTTGCGTGTGTGTGTATAAAATAACTAGTTCCATGTATATTTGGTCGTATGTGTATGTCACGTGTTTGTGTGAGTAGCGCGTGCGCCACATTCCTCAACGTAGTCATTCATACATACTCTAAATCCCGGAGGTTTCTAAAATGCAAGCTGTAAAACAAATTTTGTATAAAAATGAAGAAAAATACAACATTTGACACCTTAAATTATACCCATAATTTAAAAACCCACTTTTCTAGATAAATATACCAAAGTTTCTACAGCATTATTAAGCTAGGTAGGTACATACTGACCTAGTTATGCATAGTGTAAGTTTGCAAAATGTCAAAGTGGTCCCTGTTGTCAGCTGAGCTTGCCTACTAATATTAAATAAGGGTTAATATAATGTATTCATTGTATCCATTCACATAACATGGATCTATGAATAAAAATGAAATGAATATGTGATTTAAAAATTATTAGCAAGTCGGTATCTCAGTATTTGTTTCATATCTAAGGGAAGAGTTATAACAATTATGAAATTATAATTATAAAAAAAATATGTTTAAATAATTGTTAGCTGGCGTAACTTTCACCCGTCATATTGTTCAAGATACGTTTAGCGCCATCTATTAGAACTTTATGAAAACTAAATTGGTTTTTTTTAAAACCCTATGATCCTTTGATTGGGGAGCCACTTTGATTTATGCAGGTTGTGATTTTTAATTGATGTTCTTAGTTACTACATTAATCAAGCAATAAGCGTATAATCCTTACTACTACGACTAACATCGAAAACAGATAGCACATATGATTTTTTTTTGTTTTTAATTTAGTGCCAAAAATATGCTGTTAAAATTTTATTGTCATTAGTTGTTTGTTTTTTATTTCCACTACCAATAGGTCACGAGGTTATCAAAACGCAGGTGTACTTTAGGCAGGTGAGTTCTAAGTTTGAAGATGTCATGAAATGGAAGGCTACTTCTTGAGGTTCAAACAATTTTATAACATTACCGTCGCGAAGTTTTAGGAACTTCAATATTTTCAAAAAGTACTAGGAATTTTTCAAAAACATGTATAATTAAAATGTCTAAAAATAAATCTACTGATACCCTTTTGCATAAACAATTCACTTAAAAAATATAAAAACTCGATTAATAACTGTTTAGTACTAGAAGATTTCTACGTTTTGAGATAAAGATTTTGGTATGTTATGTCATGTTTCCTGCGTTGCGTTGTAACGAAATCACCAATTTCACTTAAGGCCCCATACTTAGTCAGCCAGAAGAGCCAATCGCCGCGCTCCCCCATTCCATGATAACTATGAAATATTGCGCTCTAAAGTAAATGTCTTAAACGACAAATCACTATTTTTGATACTATAAAAGTAACTTGAAAAAAAGTGTAAAAACTGAAACACTTATCGTTTAGGTATATTACTTATCTATGTTTATGTTAAATCTAGTGTCGATATTTTCATAATTGAAGCAGACAGTTAGGTTTTGCTTTCAAAAAAGGGTTAACTTTTTGATTATTTTCTATCGAGCAAAGTGAAATGAATCGTGTTTTGGAAACACTAGTCTTATAAAGCACATTCCTGTTAATCTTGTGTATTTTTGTCACCAACATCCATGATTGCTTTGTATGGAAAAAACATTATACTGCTGACGTATTTTAGCGTACCCATACCCTTAAACATAAAAATAAATCCTTATTTCGCGTGATCATCGCATCACGCCTGCAGTGATGGACCCATTCAGCAAGTTTTTTTTTTTGTTGTGTTAATTATTGTCAGGAGAAAGCTGGGTTTTCGCTTTATAAAGTTTTTCCCTAAAAAAACTTGGAAAATTGCAGGGAAAGAAGAAAAAAACATTTCAACATTTTTCAAACAAATTTTGAGTAACTGTTAATGTAAATCTAATTTAGCCCACGGCCGGTGTGTCGCTTTTGTTTTGCTCGAACTTGGCGGACACACTGCCGTGTGTCTAGATGTAATCACTTTTGCTAATTAATTTATTTGTTGTGTTTGTTATTATTCTTATAAATAGGAAAACTGTAAAAATTGTACTGAAAATGAGAAAAACAATTATTTAATCTTCATAAACTAATAGTAGGACTAATATAAAGAGATATGAAAGTCGCCGGATCGGCTAGATAGAAATGAAAAAAAAATACATTTTTTTTAAAAATCAGTACCTACAAATAAAATTCGAGACGAAATTAGCCAATAAGATTAATCACTGTTCCAAGCTTACTATCAGCCAATCAATTGATTTTATCATTTTTAGCCTAATATTTTTTGCGATAACTATGCAATGAAAAGTCATAAACGATCGGAGTGATTGGCATATTTTCATTTCCAATTATCCATATTTCAATATAACAAGCACTTGTTACAACATACTTTAGCTATCTTACGACACATCCACTTCAAATTGCTGTACTTAATTTAGTAAAGCTTTTAAAAACCCGATTTCAATAAGTACATCATCTAGTTACACATTTTTTTTTATGTTATAGGGAGACAACAAGCAGACGGATTTCCTGATAATAAGAAATGCCGTCACCTATAGACACCAAATGTGGTACCTAATGGTGCGTTGTCAACTTGAGGCAAGGATGGTCAGCCTCCTGCGTAAGTAAGTAAACCGGCTACCCTACCCTATAACCGAAAAACGACAATAACGAGCATTGTCATTTCGCGGAAGGAATAGGTAAGGCGGTGGTGCCTGTATGTCCGGGCGAGTCGTTGCAGGACTCTACCACCTAAAATTAAGCATTTTCCTCTATATCTCCAGGAATCTTTCAACAAATCCAGTCTCGGTGTCAATGGTCCCATTGACCACGGAAGTACGCTCTTCTAAATGGAACCAGTTTTTGTAATCGAATCAGAAATGATAAATAAATTGATTAACATGCAAAAAAAGATAGAAGTGCAGCATAATGTAATATCCGCCTTTGTCAAAGTTGCTTATAAAGGATAAGTTATCTGACATTGGTTGTACTTGGAGTATGAATACAGAACTATGTACATCGTGTTATCTTTATGTATATTCAATACACATACATATAGTACTACTGTACTATACGAGTACACACATAGTTAAAACACTTTTTCTTAAAGCTGCTGTCAAAGAAATCATAGTGATAATACGTGAAGCAAAAACTTTGGACCCCTTTTTACGAAAATTACGCAGACGAAGGAGTATGAAATTTAGCACATTTATGTGTATGAGAAGTGCAAAACGCTAATATTTTTCATTATTAATGCTTATAAAGTCCATTAAGTCAATAAATAAAACATTACACACACTACCATGCATTTGACACACACACAAACAAAAATATTGATCGATAAAAGATCACAGATGGCGCACAAACTATATTCATATTGTTTGGAAACAAAGTACCTAGGTGATAAATGAAGATGGCGTTCTTATCAAAAATAATTTATATTGAGTGACTTATAATTAAAATTTGTTATGGTCGAATTTCGACCAATGGTCGACCACTAGTATATTTCAAGACGTCACCGTAGATCTGCATATTTCACATTTTTAAGCCTCGATAGTAAAAGAGGTGTGTTATAAGTTTGGTTTGAGTATGTGTGTGTGTCTGTCTGTGGTATTAAATCTTTTGAACGGATTGACCGATTTCAGAGTGTTTTTTTTTAAATCTGATGTGATTGACATGCTACGTGAGACAGGTTTTTTTTGGAAAAAATATTTTATTTTTTATTTTGGTGGTATTTACTTTTTTTGTTAGATTTGAAGAAACAAATGATCCGTGTTGGTCCGGGCTCCTTTGCAGAATAGACCATCTGCCTTTCTTGCCAGGCAGCTCGTAAAAGGCAAGCATAGGCTTATCATCACTAACACCGTGACATCTGACTGGGTGGCAGAGATTCTCACCGACTCGCCCGGATTGGTACCACCGCCTTACCTTTTCTTGCCGCCATAACGTCATGACGTGTTCCGGTTCGGTGGGTAAGGTAGCCGGTAAACTTACTTTTGCTCGAGGCCTAACATCCTGACCTCAGGTTGGCAACGCACCATTACCATCTTTGGTGTCTCTAGGCGGCGTGAATTTCTTACCATCAGGAAATCCGTCTGCTTGTTTGCCTTCCTATAACATAAAAAAAATGAGCAGACGAATTTCCTAATGGTTACATGCCTAAGAGATGTCTTACAATAATTATCAGTAATATTAAAATGTTAAATAAACCCCAACAAAGCCTTCATGTAACGTAACTAAGAAACAGCTCAATCACGTCAGAAGACAAACAAAAAAAAACCGAAGTCGATCCCTCCGTTTAAAAGTTGTAATGCAACAGACAGACACAAACAAACACACAGACACTTCAAATTTGACCGCCTCGTTGGTCGAGTGGCTAGCATATACGCCTAACTACATTGACTTACCGCGAGGCTCGGGTTCGATTCCCGACGGGGG
>NJDD01001881.1:429929-446615 GCA_002245505.1 Calephelis nemesis
ACCACGAGCAGGTGAGGTTGGCAATTGGGATAGTAAGATATAATGTCACCCCCTTACACCCCTCTGGGCGTTTATTAAATTTATCCTGGTATCTATTTAAGTATTTCTATGTATAAGTATCGTTGACTAACACCCATAACACAAACATATAATTTGCTTACTTTGGGGTTAGATTCAATTTGTGTGAGTTGTCCAGGGATATTTATTTATTTATTTTATTAAATTAACACAATAACACCCCTAAAAAGGGAGAATGGTCATCACGCTCACGGCCACACTCAGAGATTATCTTTTATTCAATCATTAAGTCACAACTTTGTTTAGAAAATATCGAATTAATGGCTGATTTAAAAATAATTGTCGTTTTTGAGTCGTGGATTCTTGATTGTGTTTCTGGCTAATATTTCGGGGTATGGGCGTGAAACTACTTTTTTCTAATTCCCTTGATCATCGAAAAACGCGTAAATGAATGAACCAATTTTGCTAATTCATCTTTTTTTGTTGTGTTAGTTATTGTCAGAAGGGAAATTTAAAAAGTTATCTATATTCACTATAAGGAGAGGACAACGTCTGTCGGGTTAGCTAGTTGTTAATCTATATATGAAACCCTATTTCGCGTACCTAGACATCACATCATGCCTGAACGGATGGACCACTTTGAATCTCTTTTTGTTGTGTTGATTATTGTCAGGAGAAGGTTGTTATGAATAGAGAAAAAGGAAAAGTTGCTGGGAAACTAGGAAAAACAACTTGAATCTTTCAATTCATGGCGATACGAAGTTCGCCGAATCAGCTAGTATTTTCATAAACAAAACGCTCTTAATATATATAGTTGTAATTGGTCTGTTAATTTCCTATAATGTACTAGCGGCCCGGTACGTGCTTCACTACCTATAAACTGAAATATTAAAAAAAATATTGGAACATGATGTTGATGATGTTGTCATTTATTCAAACAAAAAAATATTTTATTAATTGCTTGCTATTTAAAAACTTAATCTAAAACACTTTTTTTTATTTTTCCATTTTGATCATAAATAAACAAAAGGCTGGAGAAACCGACTCTGGAACAAGCATAAAATGAAAATGACCGCATGAAGGACTTAACGCAACAAAACAAAAAAAGAAAAAACAACTGAAAAAAACTTTCATTGTGGCAGCACAGGGTTTGAATCACGGGGCGGGCAACAAAAAGGAAATCGGGTTCTTCCAATTTTCTAATAAAAAAAGTTGCTTGGGATAGGACATGTGCCCGGTTGGGGATAGGCTTGCCACTTATCACATTGTCTGACTTAGTATCTTCGGCTAGTCCCTGGTTGTGCCTCTGCCTACCTCTTCAGGGATATGGGAGTGAAGATACTTTTTTTCACTTTGTTTAGAACAATTTTTGGTACTCGTTTGTTAAAAAAATAGAGTATATATGTTCTCAGCTCCTCTAGCATATTACATACACCGCTTATTTATTAAAAAAAATATGTCGTTCTTCAGCCTCTCATCTCTACACAGAAGTTATTTCAACGTTATTGGGATGTAAAATAACGAACAAACAAATAACATTTATATTAGTATGGATTACGTGAAAGAAGACTAGTTGCGCGCGCAAGATATTGATGTCACTGTACCCCCGCCCTAGCCGCCCGCCCTCAGCTGTGATTGGATATCTTTCCGGAGGGAACTATATTACAAGAAACTGTATACAATGTAAACGAATCCCCCTGAATATTCAAATGATCATTTAGCTTCGGGAGGTTCCTTTTCGTTTAAATATTATGTAGAAAAGAATTCGTCGATTTCACTTTCTTACAGAAAAAAAAAAATTCAATTTGACCGTATAAATAGTAGTGCTGGACTCTTACCATGAGTTTACAGCTTGTCAAGTTTACTATACTCGCTACCGTCTCAGTAAACTATTTGTTTGAAAACTTTGTACAGCGCCTCTTTTGTTTACTAAGCGTAACACATTTTTAGACCAAAAGTGTTGTAGATTTCGACACGTAACTTACCGAACGTTATCTATACCAACTCATGGTAAAGGCTCTAAAAGACATTTTTATAAACTTTTATCAGATCGAAATCGGTGATATACAACTTTTAACACTTTTGTTGCGTATTATCCAATTAATGTCAAGTGTCACGAACGTTTTATAAATGAGAATAGCTGACCCGGCAGACGCTGTTCTGCTATTTTTCTAATGTGATTTTAGTAATTATAGTGAGTCTACCTTATTTTATAGGAGTATCAAAAATAGACAATAGCCGATTCTTAATCTTGCTGAATAAGCATATAAAATTTGGTGAAAATCGGTCAAGCTATTTCGAAGAAATACAGGAACGAACATTATGACACAGAATTTTATGTATAAGATCTACAATCATGATCATAAAAATCACGTGTCAAAATGTTTGTGGTCCTCCACTCTAATCCCACAGTAATGTCTACAGTGAACACAATACTATATTTCGTCAAAGTTGTTCACAAATTATAAAGACTTATGTACGAGTGAACTATTTTTTAAGTCAATTTGCCCCTTTCAGGGACCGGCTAAGACCTTTAGGCCATGTCTTCCGTATAAAAACATAATTTTAACAGTCATAAGTCATTAGTCAAAGTCATGTCAGGGTCTTGAGTAAAGTGGTGGCCTCGTTACTCAAGCTCATTGAGCGAGATTTGGGGGCAGCGAGGAAATACACTATACACTCATTTCTTCGTAATTATTTCACTTGTGTACTTGAACTAAACAAAATTGAATTAATTGCCGACTAAATTAACTTATTTTACTCATAATTTAACAAGAAGTTCCATAAAAACTACGACCATCTTCTTTCACGATGGCGCCAAAACTCTTAGCAAACGTATGTTAAAACTGTCAAATAAAAAGAACTTGAGTTTGAATTCAAACCCTCTTTGTTCAAACCTGCGTTGAAGCTGTCAGGCAAAAGGTTGATCTTGTATACTAATATAAAGGTCAGGCCTAGCTTTAAATTACATTTTACACGCTGAACCATTGTATCTCCCGCTTTCAAATATCAAACCACTATTTTATCTAATACTTGCGTTCGCAGTTTGATAATAAACGACTAATTTTACTTTTGATGAAACTGCTTTGGATTTGTGCTGGATTCGTATCCATTTTACGAAAATCATAGTAGTTCCAGTAGTTTTTACGTGATATACATAGTAAGAGATTTCCCAAAAAAACGTGACGTGTCCTTTCGTGTACACTTGTTTTACGCTTTCTTGCGAATCTCTTGCCTTAGGTACTTATTCCTTATTCCTGCCGCCATAACGTCATGACGTATTCCGGTTTGGAGGGTAAGGTAGCCGGTAAACTTACTTTTGTTCGAGGTCTAACATCCCGGGCTCTGGTTGGCAACGCACCATTACCACTTGGTGTCTCTAGGCGGCGTGAATTTCTTACCATCAGGAAATCCGTCCGCTTGTTTGCCTTCCGTTATCATAAATTAAAATAAGACCAATGTGCTAAATACTTTATTTAAATCGTGTCTCGAAATTTGTGATCGACTAAATAAGTAAAATAAGCAAGTATCTTCATAGCCATATCCCCGAAGAGGTAGGAAGAGTCACACCCAGGGCACCCACGACTAGTCGAAGATGCTATGTCCCACAATGTGATAGCTTGCAAGCCTATCGCCTATCAGTTATAAATTTAAATACACGAGGCTCGGGTTCGATTCCCAGGCCAGGCAACTCAAGTTTTTAGTTTTTTTATGCAATAAACAACTTTTACCGGGAATTGGATAAGCGGTCTCTGCCAACTTTTTGATATTGAGCACGTAAAGATACTGTACTTTTATCATTTAAGTTATTTCCGAATAATTATCCGAAATTGCATGTTTTATTTATCTACTTATTTATATATCCAGAAATTCACGGCTCATTTTCAGGAATCTAAAAAACGTATAGGAAATGTCGAAAATATCCGACCCTCCTACACCACTTTCAATGTACTGTTTAGATGTTTGCGTTGCTTACTGTACCGCCTACTTAACATTTACTAAAAAATTTGGAACGTATTTAAAATATTTCGATAAAAATTTAAAATGTTATTCGAATTCTTTCTATTTACAAATCGTTATATTTTTTATCTACAATCTCTGGTCTGGGGCCCTACCATGAACGCTTAAAGCAGTATTATTTCCATCTTGCTAAATGTCTGCCTTTATAAGCAGCTTTATGATATACGTCATAAGGTTGTCTTTCTCGACTGACAATTAGTATTGTTGAAATAGTACTGTTTTAAGAGCTTATGGTAACCCCCCTGAAAATAATGTATATAATAAAGGTATAAAATAATAAAGGTATGTAATAACTTGGTATATTTCAACACAATGACTGGCAACACCCGTACCTTGTCGATATCATCGTGAAGCCATCATAATGTTTTCTTCCATTCCCTATATATCTAACCCTGTTTAGTTAGCGATATTACTGCCACAGGAAAACAGACCTAATAACAAGGACGTTTAGAACCTAAGATATATTTTCCTTCCCCTCTACCCCATTCAATTTACTCTGAACAAGTTATGCGTTTTTTATTGCAGTCTACTATAAAACTGACGCCTCGATTATTATGAAGAACTGTTTGAAACAGTGTGGGTAGAAGTGTATTTGTAGGGAGTATAAATTGCTACTTTTAGACAAATACCATAATAAAATTTATGTTCATTAATAAAAGTGCTTTTCGAATGTGCTATGTCTCAAATCTTGATATATGATAAAGTGCACTTCGAATTCATTCGTAATATTTTTACCCAGCACTAAAAAAGAGGTTAGATGTCTAAACAGGAAATGATATTTATGTATTTTTGTTACTCGATTGATTACTCGGTCAGGAATAAACAGATTTTGATGATTTGAAAAGTAGATCTTGTTTCAGTAGTCCCATATAAATTTGATCAAAATCCGTGGTTTTTAGGTAAGTATACTTTAATACTATTAATTCAAAAGTCTGTCAATATGTCTGTCTTTTTGTGTGACTTACGCTTTAACGGCGTAACCACGGATACATTTTGGCAAAATTTGATGTGCATGTATTTTTTGTTTTTGGCAAGGGCGTAAGCACCTGCCATTATTGAAGTTTGCATCAGCTAACCGATTTAGCAAAATCGGGTTTAAATAATTACAAAAATAGTCGTAAAACAATGAAGATAGGCTTGAGTAAAGCGGTGGTCTCATTACTCAAGCTCATATACTAAGATTTAGCGCGAACAAGAAATTAAGTACACGAGACACTAATTTCTTCATTAATACTTCAGTTGTGAACTTAAATAGTACAAAATTTTACAAAATGCTACCAAATTTGATTTAATCTAATTTTATTTAATATATTAACAAAATTCAATTACTGCGAAAGAAATACTGCGAACATCTTTTTTCTCAATGGCGCCAAAACTTACTCCAAAGAGTATATAAATACTACGAAATACTAACTCCTAAACTTAAGGCTCATACATTTTACCAACTCGTAGACAAGAGCTTTACCATAGGGCGTTTTTTTTTAATAAAACTGCTAAGGACTATTTTTCTTTCTTTTGGTTTTGGCGTGTGCGTTAGCATTTTGCCATTAATCAAGTAGAAATTTGCATCAATTTGAATAAAAATTACCAAAATTGAAAAAACTTCGACCATCTTTTCTCTCGATGGCGCCAAAACTCAGTAAAGACTATAAAGGTAGATGGAACTTTATACGAAACTATTCTACGCTGACGATATCTCTGATGGTATTTAAAAATGCCTTGTTTTTGCGTGCCTCGATGATGTGATGAATGTAGCGATAAATTTAGAGTCGGTTTTTTGACAGTTTTGTTGCTCTTAAATTAATGTTATGAGCTAACGCTCGTGATGATAAGAGACAATGTACAAACCACAGATGTTACTGAAATCATGCTACCTTTTTTGGGGAAAATATATTCACCTTACATCCACATTGTGGTTTTTTTAAATTTTTTTATGTATTCCCAACGTTTTTACTTAATGGTAACATAATAGTTTAAACTGCCTCTGTGGGTCTGGTGGCTAAATGATGGATTTGACTTCTGTGGTCCCAGATTCCAATCCCGGGTCAAAACATAATATCTTTTTTAAATTTGTAAATGTATTCCCATCGTTTTCATTTAATGGTAAGATAATAGTTTAAGTTGCCTCTGTGAGTCTGGTGGTCAAATGATGGAATTGAGTTCTGTGGTCCCAGATTCCAATCCCGGGTCAGAAAATAATATCTTTTTTCAATTTTCTAATAAAACAATGTTGATTGGTAATAAGTGTCCGGTCGGCGATAGCCACCCATCACATTGTGGGACTTAGTATCTTTGTATGTTAGTCCCTATCGCATGTATTTCTTCTTCTTCTTCTTCTTTTTACTTCTTCGGGGATGCGTGTGATCCATAGAGATTAAAGTTTGTGCAAATAATACCACCTGTAATCAAAACGACGCGTTTCTTGAATACCAGACGTAGATTGTTTGTAAAAGTGGCGCTTCAAACTGACACCAAAATATGTCCTCATTATCATGCATACCTCGTAACCACTAGTATTCATGATTCCATATCAATGAACTAATCTCAATGAATCTTACATTTGTAAGAGCTTATTACAAGAGCCAACTTGTTAGACTAGTATTCAGTAGTTGATCGGCAACGCACCGTTAACATAATGGGTATAGGCAACACATTGGAACAGGAAATCTATCTGCTGATCGTCAAAAATTAGTTAATAGAAATAGTTTTTTTACAAACTTTTGCACACCACAATGTGCTGGAATATGTTAGAATGCTTAAATATCTATGTAACAACTTCTTAATACGCATATCCGCAAATCTTTCATTTATTTAAAGTAAAATTATCTTCACGCACATATCCCCGAAAAATTAGGCAGAGGCACAACCAGGACACCTACGATTAGCCTAAGATACTAAGTCCCACAATGTGATAAGTGGCAAGCCTATCGCCAACTGGACACACATTCAATCCCGACGAAAAAAAAATTTATTAGAAGATTGAAAAACCAGAATTTTCTTTTTGTTGCTTAACTCAAGATTCGCACCCGGGGCCTCATGCAGTCAAGTCCAACAACTGAACCGCTAGACCACAGAGGCGATTTATTTATTTGGAATAAACCATTAAGACCTGATGCACGCATTGAACCCGCGCAGTCTCTCCCTGAAGACTGCCATTTGATTTTCTGAAATCACACGGTGAAACTTTTAATTGCCTTATTAATTATGTAGTAGTTATTTACATTAAATAACTTAAAAAAATATTTAAGCACAGTAAAACTCCAAAACCTTAACCTATTTGCACTTAAAACTACGTAGTAATCGGATTATCCTTTTTTAGAAAGGTAGGTTATGCATTTTATCAACATACTCGTATTATGATTATTTTGAAGATTTTGTATTATTGAGTTCTAAAAAACTACTCAGATCGGGATTGAACTTAAATTATCAGAATCATGACCAAAGTAGGTAGGTCTCAAAAAGAATCATCAAAATCTATTTCTTATTACGAATAAAAAACATACAGACGAATTGATAAACTCCTCTTTTTTGGATCAGGTCCAAAATCTTGAAAAGTTTTTTAAAGAGCTTACTTCCGTGGTAGTCTTAGTTATCGATACGGATCTGATAAAATTCCAGGGAAATCAAGAAAAGTACTCGATTTCCGTATACTTATAACATACTCTTAATTATTGAAATCGAAAGCAGATTTTCGCAGTTTTACTGATTACTAGGATATAGATTACTAGGTGACCCGACAGATGTCGTGTCCTTACTATGGACATTTTTTCTTATGAACCTTCTCCTGACAAAAACTAACCCTTAAAAAGAACTAGCGAAAGTGGTTCATCCGTTTTGACAAAAGACGACGACTAAGGGAAAATCAGGGAAATAGTTATTCATTTTTATACATAAGACTGGCCGATTCGGTAAACTTCGTACCGTTTGACATTAACAGCTACTAATAGTTGACGTGGATTTAAGTATGGTTTTTACCATTTTCCCCGCATTTTTCTGGTCATATGATCCTTTTTATAATATTAGAAGGCAAACAAGCTGCCAAATTTCCTGATAGTAAGTAATTCATGCCGCCTAGAGAAAATAAATTAGTCCTCCAGCAAAAGTACGTTTACCAGGTGCCTTATACTCCGAATCGGAATACATCAGCGGCAAGCACTGACAATAACTAGTACAACAAAAAATAGTTAGCAAAATTAGTCCATCCGTTCAACTGTTATGCCACGCTAAATGGGGATTCGTTTATATATAGAGATTAGTAGGGATGTGCTAATTCCGAGAATTAGGTATACTCCTGAAACATTTTTTACCTTAAAAACCTCCAATGACACAAATGAAATCCGAGACGGAACCACCGGCGAGCGTGCTACAATCCATTACAGACCAGGGGTCGGAGGGTGGCTACCATCCATCCATTAGCTAATTACCTACCTACCACCTCAACCCCCTTCTTTCCAGATTCTAACGTGACGTGTCTTCCTTTTTAATTGATTTTAACATAAGTTATAGAATATAATTAGCTTTTTGAGTCAAACATTTTTTTAGGTTAATTTGCCCCTTACTGGGGCCGGCTAAGACCTTTAGGCCGTGCTGCCATGTCTTCCGTATAAATATATTATTTTTAACGGTCACAAGTCGTTTTAGGTCACAAGTCGTAAGTCATAGCTCATAAGTCAACGTCATGTCAGAGTCTTGAGTAAAGTGGTAGCCTCGTTACTCAATCTTATTTAGTGAGATTTGGCGGCAACGAGAAAAGACACGATACACTAATTTCTTCATAAATATTGCACTTGTGCACTTAAACTTTACAAAATTGAATTAATTGCCACCTAAAATTAACTAATTTTACTCATAATTATTCACGATGGCACCAAAACCCTTTGAGACAAGCAACATTAGGTGACGTTTTAGTTTTTTTTAATTTTTGGGGTGGTCGTAAGCATCTGCCATCTGTCAAGTTTAATTAATTTTAATAATGGTATTATCCAATATCGTAAAAGCAGTGTGAAAGTATTTAAAATATATACCGTCATGATCAGTCATGTCTTAAGTAAAGCGATTGCATTCTTATCGGATTTCTGCGAAATTGCGTGAAAAGGAAACCTACTTCAGATGCTTTGAGCGATATTTGTAGAGTCAAAAAATACTACACTGCGGTAGTAGAATGCTATGGAAACGAAAACTCCTTTGGCCGCGATGGATGCTTGCTGTCAAATCTTGGAGAATCGCGGCAGACTGGGATTTTGTGAAGTGTAGTTGAAAGGAAAACTGCTTTAGCTGCTTTAGAGACAAAAGTTTGTGTCATGTAAACAGGTGTCGTGAATTGTTTTGCAGAGGACAGATTTAACAGATATTTGGAACGAACTTGGTTAGAGTTAAAATATCTTGGAAGTTTTTGAAAGAGTAGTGTATCTAAGTACTTATTGTTGACTTGTATCTTAAAACATTTTAATAAAAAAGTTAGTATGTAACATCACATTATCATAAGAATCGTCAAAAGTTATTATAATTAGACTGCTAGACCATAGAGGCGACCACAGAGATATTTTTTATAAACAAAAGAATATAGTGTACCTTCGTACCCTGCGGAAACCACTTCGCACTAATTAATCAAAAGGTATTAAGTCATTTTTACAGATCAGTGCTGTTGAACTACAAAATCACGCTACGCTCGCGATCCGTTTAATATTTAATTAATATTTATTTACGAGAACGAGATGGTATCCGTAGAGAACATGTGAGCGAAAGTACACAATTTTCCGCCAATATTCTGAATATTAAAATCATTTGTCGTTAATAATATCAATTTCTTTTTTGATATTGGAAGGCAAACATGCAAACGGATTTCCTGATGGTAAGCAATTCCTCTGGAGACACCTAAGGTGGTAATGGTGCGTTGCCAACCTGAAGCCGAGATGCTAGGTCTCGAGTAAAAGTAAGTTTACCGGCTATCTTATCCTCCGTACATTTTCACTTGTGTATTACATACTTTAGTACATATACAAGGTTACAAGTCATTGTGAATATTAAATATTTGTAGATTTGCACATTACGCATTACATTTGTTTATGGACAATCTTTGTCTCATCATTAAAGACATTCTAGACGGTTGTAAACACGCGTTACAACAAAAATGTCACCGATTTCCGATTATTATAAAATTTGGAATTAATCTACAATACAGACGGATGTACCAATGTGTACAATAAATTTTTACGGCCGTCTAGAACCTCTATCAATAATAATGTTAACATTTTCCCAAGAGACGACGACAGAAACTATAAAATATTATGTTGTCAATAAATTATAATATACTTTAGTATTATATAATATTATAATATAACACTAAAGTACTATACTACTTAGTAGTAAAGTAGTGTGTAGTATAATACTAAAGTAGTAAAGTATACTTTATAATATATAACTATAACATTATAAGATAATACTAAAGTATATTTTTGTTAGGAAAGACCCGTTTTCGAAAGGTTTTAATTAGCAATCTTGCAACTTGCAATCTAAAATATTATGTCCGAGTAAAATTTTGCTACTCAATTTTAAAGCAGCTATCCTCAATCTAATGAGCTGGTTTTTGGTATATACGCTTAGCTTCAATGACATTGTTATGACATAATGGAGCTGATCTGATGATGGAGGCGGAAGATTGTCGTAAACTAAGACTTGCTGTTAGAGAAAACATATTTTCTTGTATAGGATTTTCTTACAGAAAAGAATAAATAACAAAACATTTGTAATAATTATTGATTTCATATAATTACAAAAAACTTGTTTGACAGGGAGTTTGTTTTGCCTTTTCTTTCGTACAAGTATAAGTACAAGGCAGTTAGGTTATAGTCCCGGTTGACGGAAACTTTATTTTGCTTTTCATCATCTCCTTACTGGTTAGATAGGGAATTTTTTGTAGTTTACAGTAAACTTTGCTAATTTTATATACATTTTAAATTATTTACAATAAATAATTAATCTTGTAATAAATATAAAATATACGTAATTAAATATTAAAGTATTTTCGCTCTACAATGAGGTAGAATTGGAATTGTGGTGTGTTGGAAGGCTTAAATAACATTTGTAATAATAAATAATTAATCTTGTAATAAATATAAAATATACGTAATTAAATCTTTAAGTAAATTCGCACTACAATGTGGTAAAATATGTTGAAAGGCTAAAATATTTTTGGTATCAAAAACAAACAATTTCCATTTCATTTCATTTTCTGAAATTCCTTACATTATTCAATTGTAATCGCCTCTGTGGTCGAGCGGTCCGGGTATTGGACTTGACTGCATGAAGTCTCGGGTTCGAATCCCGGGTCCGGCAATAAACAGAAAATTGAATTTTTCCAATTTTCTAATAAAAAAAATGTTGGTCGGTATTGGAAACGTGCCTGGTTGGCGATAGGCTTGCCACCTATCAAATTATGGGACTTAGTATCTTCGGCTAGTCGTGGGAGCCCTGGTTGTGCCTCTGCCTACCTCTTCGGGGATATGGGCGTGAAGATACTTTTTTACTTTTTTTTTATTTAATTGTATCTTGGCTAACAAATAAAGGCTTAAAACATTTCACAAATTATTACTTCAGTTTAAGCAACATTGTGAGGTCATATTAAAAGTAATATTCCCTAATAACTAAAAAGTTGTATGAACATAAATGACCCATAGTTCGCGTGTTGGTGAAATGCATCCCCCATAAATCAGGCCCTTGCAATGTGTTACACCACAGTGACGCCATCAAATTAAAAAGTTAAACTTTCCCCTGCAAGTATCATCACGACTATCTAATGAGGTAATGGACTGGGGGGCAGAGACGCGTGGCCCACACGCGACCGAACTCAAATAATTTCATAATAAAAAGGAGTCAAACATGTTTAATCAACGACACGTGGTAATTGTGACCTTGTACCGACGCTTTTTGTACTTATTTACTCTAATGTTTTAATTTTTTCTTTTTTTTTGAAGTGGATAATGTGTTGCTATCCGCGAGGTTTTTACGAATTCACCGGACTATGATTTTTTTTTACTATGGCAATGGTAACATTAAAATTTTGCTAACCCCGAAGTTTTTACTACTTCACCGGACTATGCTTTTTTTTTACTGTAGCAATGGTACTAATATGGCACGAAAGTGAATTGTTGAGTCTCCAAAACCAGCAAGTTTGTATGAAGAGTAATGAATGTGGAGGAATCTAGATAGATCTGCAATAGATACATTTGGCATAGATACTCTCCGTCTACCCTCGTAAATGACATATCGTGAAGATATGAATGTGAATAGTTAAAATTGATAAACATGTATGGTTTTAGTTTTGGATCTTAGACTTCATGTTAAAAAGTTTGTATAAACATATTACATTATACAATATTTGTATATTCAATTATAATGTTAATAATAATGTTTGTATATTCAGTAAACAAAAATGGGCATAATATTGCACGAAAACGAATATTTTAAGGCTAGTAATGTTATAGTTTTGACTAAAATCTACGTAGTTTTCAAAAGTTTGTGATAATAAAACAGAAAGTGATTTTTTTTGTTCACAAAATGATTAAGCACACTTCAGTCTGTAACTAATTTTTATATCAATTACAAAAAAAACGTACAAATAAAAATATATTTCCGACGACTGTCTGCAATCACATAATACTCTTACCAGATTAAGTAGTTCAATCACTGACGTATAACATAAAAAAACCTAAGACTCACTCACTCTGGTCAACCAAATTTGAAGAGAACAATAATATTTTACTAATCAAAATTAGTATTCCACTCAACAAATTATATCAGTCCCTTTTTTATTAACAAACTCTTCTAACGAAAAAGCATAACATAGAAATTATGCAGTGGGATCTTGGTTTATAATATATTCATTAAAAATGTAACAGCGTATTATGCTTTAATACTCTATGGTATTACTTACTACAATGTAATATTTCAGTTTTTAGTATTATAAAATTCCTATTATGTGATTATACTAACTACATTTTTAGAATTTCGGTCTTCACCTTATTTTATAAATAGCTTGTGATAATCCACATTTTTAATTAAACAAATTGCACTTTGATTATCTGTATGTAAAATCACAGTATCTTAAAGAAATGCATGTGAAAATTTACTCCGTATAGGTCACGAGGATATAGGCTAATAAAATTGAAATAGGCAACTAACCGCCTCTATGGTCTAGGAGTCCGATGTTGGACTTCAGTTAATGAGGTCCCGGGTCCGATCAACAAAAAGAAATTGTATTTTCAATTTTCTAAAAAAAAAAGAACGTTGCCCAGGATTAGATATGTATCCGGTTGGCTATAGGCATGCCACTTATTACGTTGTGGGACTTAGTGTCTTCGGCTAGTCGAGAGTGCCTGCACCTCTGCCTAAATCTTCGGGGATACGGGCGTGAAGGTAAATAAACAATTCATTGGTACGATAATTTTCTATTCTGCCCTTATTGTACAAATTGATTGAATTTCAATTGAAGCTATAAACTAAGCTTTGATTGGAAACACTATCATCGAGTTTAAATGCGAAATAAAAAGCTTACGTTCCTCTACAGTCTACAGTAAATGTTGCATTACGACGCGCGCAAAGTACTGTCTGTTTAAAAAGTATTAAGTATTGAATTTTGTAAATATTAATAACGAAAAAGTGTTTTGGCGCCATCGAGAGAAAAGATGGTCGAAGTTTTTTCATAATGATTGAATTTCGTGTTGATATTGAGTGAAATTAGTCACTTTTGGTGGCATTTTGTACAATTTTGTTCAGTGAAAGTGCACAAATGAAATAATCATGAAGAAATTAGCGTATTGTTTATTTCTTCGTTGCCGCCAAATCTCATTACATGAGCTTGAGCAAGACCCTGACATGACTTACTTTAAGACTTTATGACTAATGACCAATTATAATTGATTAAAATTGATACAAATTTTGATGAAAATTTTGATTTTAACTATTGGCAAAATATTAATGTACAGGCCAACATCTAAAGAAAGAAAAAAGAAATATCGAAAAAAGATAGAAGAGAATCGTAAGTCAAATTGTTTATTGAAAGAGATTTAATAGAAACGATTTTAAAATAATATGTAAAATATTTTACAAAAGTTTTAAATAAAGGTCCTTTTGTTTTTAAAAATAATTAGATAAACGATACCAGCGGTTCAAAACTATCTCCATATACAAAAATACCACACCATAACCTCGCTCCGTTGTGACATAAAAGAAAAACAATAAAATATACTTAATACTCACATTCACAATATTAGTCCGGACAAGCGAAAACAAAAATAAATTAAATTAATAAATGGCACGCCAGACTAGACTTTTCGGAGTCGTTTCGCCTGTCACATATTTAGGCTGACATATTTTAGCTAAAGTAGTTCAGGTAATTTGGAAATTTATGTCCACATCGCAGTAACAAATAGCGGATAGTCATGACAGATAATTTATAAAACGATGAATTACAAACATCACCGGGAAACTGCTCAGCGGGTACAATAAACATTATGGCTGTATTATTAGATGACCGCTTATGATTCCTTTGCCCTCTGTGCTAGGGTTGCCAGGGTACCAGACGAAAACGTGGAGGTAAGATTAATTCTGAATTAGCTTCTAACTAGGGTTGAGAATTATTAAATACTAGCTATTCCAGCGAACTTCGTTCCACTCGATTAGTACCTACATGGGAAAAATTAAAATTTTGTTTTGTCTATGTTCCTCACAGTCGAAAGAAATAAAAAGTGACTTATGTCCGTCTCCTAGTTTTGGAAAAAAAACATTGCTCGGGATTGGATATGTACCCGATTGGCGATACGCTTGCCACCTATCACAATGTGGGACTTAGTTTCTACGGCTAGTCCTAAGGGCCTAGTTTTGCCCCTGCCTACCACTTCGGGGATATGGGCGTGAAGATACTACAACTACATCAATATTCAAAGTTTAACACTGATGATGATGATGATGACTGATTTAATACAAACTCATTGCTTGATGTTGTTGTGTTTTGCCATGGCGGTAAACTGGCAAGAGATTTACCCTATTTTCATGTCCTAGACATCATGATGTATGTATACCTACTATGAAAATTGTCAGCTTATGTTCTCGTCTTCTTTAGCGATAAATTCGAAAAAAACGTCTAAAATAAAAGTAGCCTTATTAGTCACTCCTTATTACATCACCTGCTATTTAAAATCCTGTCAACATCGGTCAGTCGGTACCAAGATTAACAAGAACAAACAGACAAACAAATCAGATAGACAAAATTTAAACAATTTTTGAAGTGAATCTTCTTTATCGGGGTTGGAAAAAAATTAGTTAGTAACATTTTTTCGTTACGCGTCACAGTTTTCCGTTACGCGCCATCTTTGTTCTTATCCCTACCACGCGTGATTCGAAGTATACTTTCACCAGCGGAGTAGGGATTGGCAATAAACTTTATTTAACCAATTTATGTAAAGTTGCATATAGAAAATTATTTTTTGAAAAACGTCATGAAGAAGTTTCACTTCTTCACTTCTTACGAGTGTACGCTAGTACACGCACACATTTTTTTTTTATATACATCAAATGATTTTATTAAATCATTAAAAATCCTGTCAACATCGGTCAGTCGTTACCGAGATTAGCCGTAACAAACAGACAAAACAGTCAGACAGGAAAAAAAATTAAAAGTATCTATCATACGCATTCAGTCAAAAGCGGTTATTTTAATTCTACAAACAGACACTCCAATTTTATTTATTTAAATAAAATAGATTACAAAAAAATATTTCTTCAGTCGCAACATAACAAGAAATCAAAAACATGGTAACCCTATGATGTGCCCTCTCCGTATCTCCATACACCCTACCTCCTATATCTTCCCTACCTCCCATCTCCCTCGGCCAGGTGTAAAACTGCCCGGTCACGGAAAGACAGACATGCGATGTGGCTAATATGTTTTTATTAAAGTCATGCATTGCATCCCTTCGAGGGGATAACCCATGAATATTTATGCGGTGATTTGTTGACTACACTAAATGTTAGTTACAAAGGCGCATATTATCACTAAGTACACCCTTTTACTTACTTTTTAAGTTAAAGGGAAGCAATATCGTTGGTGTGTATTTTTAAGGTTCCATTGAGAATCATAGCCTCTTTATTCGAAACTATTGGAACTACCCAGTTAAAACTTAGTACATACATATCTTCACGCCAATCTTCACCCTTACGGGTAGGCAGAGAGTTTCGTAGTATATAGTATCAGAGACTGCCCAGTTAAAACTTAGTAAATAGGTGTATTCTGTGAATTTTTTTACGACATTTATACAAGATTAAAAGAGAAGAGAGAGGGTTTGTAATTTTAGGTTTTTTTAAGAATTTCATGGAAAAATGGTTGTATATGTGGGCTGTTTATAGATACGTTTTCAAAAATTATGAAAAACATTTCTTCTCAAGATCAATCGTTTGAAAGATAGACACTTTCAAAGTGGTGAAATTTGTCCTTACTTTTACAATACAAGATGACTAAATAAAAAATAATATGTTCTGTAGATCTCTATGAACATTTCCAACGAAAATTGATTTAAATTACATATAATCGGCAGTTTTTGACAAAGTGCATATTTTCAATATTAGCAATTGAAAGTATATAAATTGTATGAA
>NJDD01001881.1:463467-506376 GCA_002245505.1 Calephelis nemesis
TTACACAAAGGTAACTTATTCCTAAACGAAGAAATCTTTGGCAACTTTAATTAATTTGATATCAAAGGAAATTTATATACAAATAACAAATGAATTATTTTGTAGTCTTATAAGTAATTTAAAAAAATGCAGTTTGTACACACAAAGGTATCCATCCCTGAACGAAGGAATCATTGATAACCTTAATGAAATAGGAAATAGGTATAAACAGATAAATAAATTATATATCCTCCTACGTACTGTTTGTATACACAAAGGTGGTCTTGTCCCTAAAAGAGAAAACTTGGCAGGAAGAAAGCTTGTTTAATAATTGTAAATAAACTTAAATTGAAAGCTTTTAGCACTAATACACGAACTATTGAGTTTGAAATTTGTAACAATTAGTCGAAATTTAACCTCTACGTGACCACTAGTAATAGGGAAAGGTTTAAAAGTAGAGTAGACAAAGATCTAGTAAACATCATAAGATTAAACAAGCTAACAGTACTTCTTTTACTTACTTAAATCTCATAACTGAAAGTCTACTATAATAAAATGCACAAAATAATAATAATGATAAACATTCCTAGACAAGTTGCAGGAATTGAATCTAACCCCAAAGCAAGCAAATTACATGCTTGTGTTATTCAACGATACTAATACGTAGAAATACTTAAATAGATACCAGAATATATTTAATAAACACCCAGACCCGGAAATGGAGACATCTTAATGTTTAGTCATAACAATGCTGTCAATGTATGATTTCGAAATTAGATAACTTCTATAGAAAACCAAAAGCAAGAAAACGTATTTCAAGTTATTTTCTTCATCTTGGGTGATCTGTTTGTGACGCAGCTGACGCAACGGTTTGATCAGCAAAGATCATTGAAGTTTGTGCGGTGTAGTGCCCTAAGGGAAAGGATCAAAAGATTACTTTATCTAAAAGTGAATGAAAAATAAAAGCCCGTCTGCACAAAGTAATTACAGTATTGTGATAATAATATAACTTTTTAAATTTTTAATATGATGTCCTGCAACATTTAAAAGGTAATTTAAATTAAAAAAGTATAATTTAAATAATCACTTGTAGGAATGACCTCGAACAGCTGCCATTTCGTCTTCCATTTTAGATCATTTAGGCTGTTGAAATCAATCTAATAGTAATAAATTGGTAAAGCTGATTAGAAGAATAGAAATAATTACACGGTTTCATATAAACATAAATCGTAAACCATATATTATGCAGTTGACACAGCTGAATACTGAATGCAAAAGTCTGTTTGTATAATGCTCTTTCACCACTTAATTGCTGATCCGATTTAAATTAAAACAGATATACATATAGATCCGAGTTGAAACATAGGCTATGTTTTACAAAATTCAACCAGGAAAGGTAATAGAGGACATAAATTTATATGAAAATTGTAACAATTGTACGATGAAGTCGCAGGCAAAAAGCTCATTCTTAATAGTTTTAATATTTGGTATGCTTATTTGGTATGGTTTAATATTTGGTTTGGTTCATATTTTGGTACGAAATATATTTTAAATCAATAAAAGTAGGTATAAAAAACTAAACGAAAGCGAATTTGTAGCCACATAGAATTGGGTGATCTGTAACACTCTCTAGTCTGTGGTGCAATTGCCTAAGCTCGTCTAGTCGGGGTAGAGAAGCCGCTGGCGCAATCGTTCGATCCGCAAAGGTCATGGAAGGAATTCGCGCAGTCCAGCGTTCTTGCGACATTACCCTACCAAGAGGTTCCACTTCGAAGGGTTAGCGGTGCTCTCGGCCGCGCAGGTTGATCTGATATTTACTCAATAGTCATTTAACATTAAGCTATTTCGCGACGCCCTTATTGCGTTTACTTAGTCTTTGTCTTTTTGTTTTTTGTTTTTTAAATACCTCAAAATTAGGAAAGTGAATGTATTGAATTTTGACGTTTGGATACTTTTGCTGACTCAAAAATAAGGGCGTTATTAATTTGACTGTAGGTTTTTTATGCATTTGTTACGGGATTACTTAGACTTTAGCGAAACCGAATTTGATAGTTTCTTTTTAGAAAGATAGGTCATGCCGTGGTGATTACAAATTAATCATCAACATACAAGGAAAGAAACTTTTTTCGACGATTACGCACAGACGTTGACATTTGGTACAGTTATAAGTTATATGGGGATGCACAAAAGCTAATGTTTTATTTGACTAACTCATTGAAAGAATGGAACGAAACTAAACCGTTTAGTAAAACGAAATTATATTTTTGGTTTGTTACATTAAGGAGGCGCCATTCTTTAGCTTTTTTTATCGTAAAGCGCTGCTGGCATTTTGGGAATGAAATGACTTTGACATACGAATGGACGAAAGTTTTTGGAATTTTTTGTCATTTGACTTCGAAACCTTAAAAACTGATAAATATGAAGCACATAACTATATACTCTAGGACCTCAGCTCTTCGTTAAAGTATTATGATCTCATCCGATAATGTTCGTATAAAAGCAATTTGTTATGCGCGCGCGCCTCATCACCTGCGCATGCGTGGGCCCACTCTCTATTGTATGTAAATAAAGGGCTTACACAGGAGAAAATGAAAATAGCAAGTATACTGGAAACATCTCAACGTAATGTTTTAATAATGTTCAGTTATTTATACAGTACGAAATAGATATTATACACATCCCGAAGACAATACAGCTAGAAAAGTCTCAGACTATTGTTAACGTAATTAAGGACTAAACGGAGCCGGAAAGTGGCAACTTCTTTAGCGCAGCGGAAAGAAAGTTGTTACTTTTCGCCCGAATGTCAGAAGTAGTATCCATGCCGAGAGCAAAAAAATAAGAAAAGTCTCAGATCAAAGGTAATTTTAGTACAATATGTGACCTGAGGCTTTATTTTTATTGCCGGATTCGAGTGTCCTATTTTCTGACATTAAGTGGCAACTACGTACAGCGCTGGATGAAGAAAATTCGGAGGACAGAAAGAAACTTATACAACCTGAGGTTTTTTTTAACATTAAGATTTTTTTAATTATCCGAAGGTAAAACAGCAAATAATTTTCCTGTACCTTTGGCATGAATTGTTTTAAATTACGTTTACTGATTTATGTATCGAAATCTATAGCGCTTTTGGTCTGAAATTTTGTTCTACTAGCTCTCTGTATAGGTGGTGCTTAAAGTTTCCATTTAAAAAAAATAATAAGAGTCTTGCGATTAGTGCCGTAGCCGTAACCTCGTGGCAAGGGTTTTGATGGTAAGAAATACATACTACCAAACAAATATGGAAATATTGCTTTGCTTGGATTCCACACACTTAGGGCAGTAAAAAACAAAGTCTCAAATCACATGTTTTTCGACCTTGACGAAGAATTGCCTGAGATCTTAAGGCCCCATACTCAGTCAGCCAGAAGAGCCAATCACCGCGCTCCGCCGTTCCATGATTACTATGAAATAGTGCGCTCTAAAGTAAAGGTCTTAAGCGACAAATCACTATTTTTGACACTATAAAAGTAATTTGAAAAAAAAAATTATAAAAACTGAAACACTTATCTTTTAGGTATAATACTTATCTATGTATATGTTAAATCTGATGTCGATATTTTCACAATTGAAGTAGACAGTTGGTTTTTGCTTTCAAAAAAGGGTTAACTTTTTGATTTTTTTCTATCGAGCAAAGTAAAATAAATCGTGTTTTGGAAAAACTAGTCTAGTAAAGCATATTCATGTTAATCTTGTGTATTTTTGTCAGCAAGATCCATGATTGCTATGTATGAAAAAAACAGTAAACTGCTTACGTATTTTAGCGTATATGGCCCCTTAAACTTTGCTTACTTACATACCCTCGGAATGCTGTAAACTGTTCTCGCCCTTATGGGCCGAAAGGTGACATTGATTATCTACGATTATGACTTAAAAGGGTTACACGAAAATAATTTTTGTAATTGTAAATTTTATACTAGTGCTTTATTCGTATTATTCGTGGCTTTGTCAGCGTGGCTATAATATAATGAGATAAAATTTAACGTGAACGTTTAAAGGAAGGGTTTATTTTATAAGGGTAGACCCTAACAAAAAGATTGAAGTAATGAAAAAAATAAAAAGTATTCCCTACCAACAAACAGATCGTCATAAGACCTGCAAAAGTAAATTTAACATTTTCTTTTCCAATCGACAAGCAACCAAAGACGATTTTATTGTTTGCTGTTAGACCACGCATAACTCTTAGAAGAAGAGTCCGATTTTGATTATTCTTTCAGTTGGCCTCATGATGGAACTAGAACTAGAAAATGATTGCTTTTTTTCTTCATTCCAGACGTCTGATCTCGAGTCACTGCTGTGCAAGCAAGAGGGCGCTGCGCTCGCGCCCGCCCACATGGACCTTTTTGACGGTGGGACCACTTCACGCGACGATGCCTTTTTGCGTCCCGCGCTGTGGGAGGACATCGCCTCCTCCATCAGGAACATTGATCCCGAAAATGCCAACATGTTGGCCCCCCTTGGCGCCACACACGTCAAACTTGAGGCTGAGGATGCACTCCTCGAAGAATGTGCAACACCTTTACTCAGTCCGCTGGAGATCAAGACGGAAAGACTTGCGCCGCCGACGTATGCCCACCCTCAACCGCCGCAGCATCAGCCCCAGCCGGTATTCTCAAAGTACCCACCATCGAGACTAGTCTACATGGCTCCTCTTACACCCCCTGGCTCCGATCAAGGCAGTCCTGGCAACTCAATGCAGGTATTTTAGGAGTAAATTTACAAAATACCAACATAAATGTGTAGACTTTTCCTTTAGCGGCCTAAAGTGGGCTTTAATACAAGTCAAGTATTAGCAGTACTGGAGGCTGATTATGTATCTCAGTTGCCAACTCAAAATGGAAAAGTGTACATCAAATGACGTCATTTGTTTTTGCTGTCTCTATTTTATTTCTATTGGCCACTGGAGATAGCATATATAAAACACGTCATTTGACAGCTATTTAATGTACACTTTTCCATTTTGAGTTGGTCACCGAGTTACATAATAAGGCCCCTGGTCTATCCACGACTATTGTTAAAGCGAATTGCGAATGTCAGCGATCGCGACTGATGATGGTACCATCAAACGCTAAGCGACTGTTATTCGACTCATAAAATTGTTTATGTGTCTTTTATAGGGCAGAAGATAAAAGGACTTAATGTGGTAAGATCCGTATCATAAGGCAATTTTTAACATGAACGATCAGTGCCAGAAGTCTGTACTTACACTTTGTATAAAAATTATATATGGACTTTTGAAACTAACCCATCTGCTACAACACATAATTATATTCTTTCTGTACATGCAAACTAAAAAAAACGCAGATTATTTCCTATGTAAAAGCTGTTATATGTAGTTATTTTGAATAGCCTGAATACCGTTTATTAGTTTATTATTACTCTAATTATTTGAAGAAAATTGGAAATTGTTGCTATTCTAAAGCACATTTTCTAAATTTATTTTAAATGTATGCTATATTTTTCCAATAAATCAATAACAAAAGAGATAGAACATTGGACACGTGTCAAATTAATCAGAACATAATAACTTGTGAGGTTTAGAATTGACCTTTCCGGGATATTGATTGATTCTCTGTAGAGATACCGCTTATAAACTAATACGAAATCGCTGATTATATAATATAAATCGCTAATTCGTGTTAAAAGAACAAAGCGTTAACTCAAAATAGGTTTAGTTAGTGAAGGAAGCAGGAGATTCATACCACCTTTATTAAAAAAACAAAACAGAATTAAGGCGTTTATAAATGTTAACTAAAGGTTTTTTAAATTTATTTTTACCTATCACTTCCTCCTTTCTTTCGACGTAGCGTCGGTTAAAACTGGCATCAAGTGTCATTCCTGATACATTGATGATTGCAGTATCAAACAAATTTTTCTTTTTTGAAAAAAAAACATCAATTTATGTTTCAAAAATCGATATTATAGGTCAGCACTACAAACATGACATTTTCAACTGTTAATTAATTTAGTCACTGAGATTAAAAAACAGAATTTAGTTCCACTACTTTCATAGATACTCAAAGTAAGGATAGCGCACAATTCCATAAAGGTAGGCTTTCGATGCTAGCGTTAGTAGCGTCAGTAGCTCCACGTTAGTGACTGCTCCAAAGCGGCAGATTTGGAATAAATCAAATTTCGAACATGACCCGAGCGTAGCGTCACTCGAAATATTACTGACACACTGACATTATAATAGTGACACTTTTTTCGAACAACCCTTACGAGGTACGTATCGGATGGTAATAGTAAACTAAGAAACATAGCCAAAAACATATATTGCTTTCATCTAAGAAAAAGTGGAGTTTTAAAAGTAAAAGTAAACTAATAAATATTTTTTTGTTATGTTTTTGACATTGTTTTGGTTTTTTACTCTTATTAAGTATCAATTCATCGATATGTATGAATATATTGTATATATGTATCTGTATGTATGTATGTATGTGTGTAATGTGTGTATGTATTTATTTATTATGTGTAATGTAATTAATACTTTCGGTTGTGTATGTATACATAGAGTATGTATTCCTTTAAAATTCACTATTATACATTAGTTTATGCTGAAATGATATTTCTTATCCTCTTCATCCTGTTACTTAGACATATTTTTTTTTAAATTATAGCAATAATGCTGCCTTCAGTATATTTTTCTGTTATCATATTTTTGTAACTTGCAAGTTTTGAACAAAAAGTATTATTTTAAATAACACATACCTTGTAAAACTATTAAGTATCAAGTAAACAAATGGAGCCGTAGCTCCATCAGTAAAAATATTACTATATTTAGTTACTACGTTTTGTGTTTGAGTAGTTCACTAAAGAGAAACTACATCTAAATTATTGTGACTATTTTAGGTTCAAGTTTGTTTGTTTGTTACCTACATACGTACATAAGAATTACCTGTATAAGATATTACGTGTTCATTTGCTTAGTTCTGTAGAGAATATACTCTCTCAATAAAAAAAATAACATTGGAATAATCTATTATCCACATTTATGAAATGTTAACATAAACTGCAATAGAAAGTAAAAAGCTATAGCATAATGGCCAGTATTTCAGTACATATTATATGTAGTAGGATAATAATGAATTTATTTATTTCTCTCTCTTTAATTTATGTTCTTAAAGATATATTTACAAATTTTGAATGAGTACATAAATTATATAAAAGTAAAAGTAGGATAGGTCTCTCTTGTATGAAAAAAAATCAAAAGATTCCTAAAATTGTAATTTGTTTTAAAATCTTATGTTTTATACCCATGGTTTAATACGAGTTACGGAATTAACAGACAAACTGACGCAGATGGTACTTCTTTTTCTGCTAGTAAATCGGACGGACACTATAGATAAACTTACTTCATCGAGGACCACGGCAAAACAGTTACCGTCGGAAAGTGAGAACCAGAGTAATATTAACAAACTTGAAGACTAAAATTTAACAGGTATTGTACAGTCAAAGATAAATTAAAACATCACTATATTTATATAATATGTATTTCCATGTAATAGTATCATTCATCTAATACTTCACAAGCATATAATTTGCTTACTTTGAGGACGATCATATCAGTTTGCAAATTCCTTTCAACGTTAGAAAAATCTTGGACGCGAAAAGAGAATCCAAAATAGAGACTGATGCGGAAGGCGACTGCTTTTTCTTCCATGTGAATAATTGTAAGCAATTGTTACAAAAAATATTTTATATTTCCAGTGTGGACCACGACGGACACCACCTCCACCCTATCATCCACCACCTTTGCTGAGGGCACCTCACGTGCCACCACATCCTGTCCCACAAACGCTTCATCAACAGGTACGTTTTAGCAACATCCATAATTACATTATAGATTTAGGTGGAAAGAGAGGTCTAATTGTGACAGCATGAATTGTCTTAGCATTTAACTAGACTCGTCGATTGCATAAAAAATTGTGAGATTGTAGAGAGAGTGGGATTAAAAACGTGCTTATATATAATCCTAACATTATTATTTTAATGAACCCACATAACCTATATGTAATGTAGCTAAGTATTATGCTAGCTAAGATATATAATGGTAGATTTCTAATTCACTAAACTTAATCTAGTAATACAAGTATATCACTAAACTTGGACGGTTTTATAACTATATTCCTAGTGAGATAGTAATGAATCGCTTTCGTATAACTATCTTACGGTATATAATTATATACATAGGGAAATATATATTTTAAGGCTATGGCTATCTTACTGCGACATAGACATGGCATCAAAATATCTCGTAGACTACATAAAAATCTGATTTTCCAGCAGGCGATTCCACCTCCAATGCAGATGGCTCCTCAGCCACCTGCGCCGCCACAGCACACGCCTCCTGTGCCGCACTCGCGGCTAGCACCACCACCTTCTATGAAATACAATCGTCGAAACAATCCTGAATTAGAAAAAAGAAGAGTACATCATTGCGATTTTATTGGTATGTTGTTCTATAATCAAACAGTACAGAAATTTATTTGTTTTTTGAGATCCGAGGATTTCATTCTATAGCCAAACCTTAATTATTTTGTAAAATCTGAAAGTTTCGAAGCATAAGCTGGGGCTACTGACATTTGTATTATCTTTGGCCAGAAGTTAACGGGTACGAGCCTGTCCACAAATCATATATACATGTTTTGTACTTAACGTAATATGAAAATAAAATACTCAAATTTTGTAAAATTTAAACCAACGATGTTACGTTGAAATACAAACCTGAAGCAAAAATCCAAAATTTATAAAACCAAACCTTTTACTTTCGCTTCTCTTAAAACAGTTTATATTCTAATAAACTTGCTTATACAAAAAAACAACTTTGAATTGACAAACAATCCCCCATTTTTTCTCTCTTCTTTCCGACGGCTCCAGTTTCTGTTAGAGCACGGTTCTTTTTTATTGTCAGATTCTAGTTATGACAATCGGTTTGGCGTTTTGTAAGTGGTGAAGTATCGCTAAAACCATATTAATAAGTATTTTATGGCTATTGCGTTTTTTTACTTCGTTTAAATTAGTAGTTATTATACAGAGTGTAACTTAAACCTATAAGATCTTTAGTAGGTATTTGTTAACACCAAAATATATCATGGTTCTGACTAGTCTCACGTAATGAGCCAGACTTACAGTTTTCAGTCGCATATTACAATACAATACAATTAAAAAACTCTTTATTGTGTCCCAAATACAGAGAAATTACAAATACATCAAATAAAACTTAAATTATAAGATACACAATGGCAGCCTTATCGCCAAGTCAGCGATCTCTTCCAGGCAGCCCTCAATGCAACTATGCACGATTAGATTTTCCTGTTAAAAAACTGTTAAATTTTTGCAGGGTGCTCAAAGGTGTACACTAAAAGTTCTCACCTTAAAGCACATCAAAGGATACATACAGGTAATAATATAATATTTTTGTTTCATATCACATAATTGCATTGCGATTTTTAGGCTTTAATTTGGCTTTGGCGAATTGTAATATCTATTTTTATGTATTATAAAGCGAAGTGTATGTACTTTTGTGTTTAGAAATGTCACTTCTTTGCAATTTTCTTGTATGGTATTAAGGACCTCCCATTTCCGCCACCTTCAGCTCCTTAAAGTTCACTTCTTTTAACGTCTATCACTCTTTTAAATCATTAAGCTTGTTTTAAAATTAAATTATTTAAATATAACTTCAGCTCTTGGTTTGCCAAATCTCATTTTTTATACTTGTTGATATTTAATTGTTTGTACCACTTAAAAACATTTTTTCTTGGGGTCCTTAAAAATTTTTTTCTAATGAAACACCATAAATATATGAAATAATGTCACAGGAGAAAAGCCGTATACTTGTCAATGGCCTGAGTGCGAGTGGAGATTCGCGAGGTCAGATGAACTTACTCGCCATTATCGTAAACACACGGGAGCGAAACCCTTCAAATGCGCAGTTTGTGAACGCTCTTTCGCGCGATCGGATCATCTTGCACTACATATGAAGCGGCACTTGCCTAAGACTTCCAAATGACACGCAAGAAGAGGCGGGGAACAACCTTCCACGCCTCAGACTGCTCAGGTATTTATTTATTTATTTATAAATAGAAAATTGTTTCTCAATTAGTGTTCTTAAAGTTGTTCTTGATGACTATTATGAATGACAGTTTGTATCCAAAATACGTCGTCAACATCGTTACCGATTTTTAAATTACATTTTTTGAGATATTTGCCATAATATAATGAACGCACTTTGAGACTTTTGATTTGCTAGCTAGCAATCTTTATGACATCTATACTACATCCAAACGAAAACGAAAAGCCCAAACGAGTAAGAGACTATTTTAAAAATTTTCAAATATTTTGTTACAGGAGGATTGTAGTGAAAACTTCTTTTTAGAGTGCGACTTGGAGACTAGCCTGATGGACACTTTTTACAGCGTTCTGTGACTTTGCAGCTCAAGCCGGAAGATTTAATCCAAGATCATGCTGAATCAAAAGAAACGTATGTGCTCGAAAAAAATATTGAAAGACACCTAACGTATTTTTGTATAGGAATATTTGTTAAATCTTCACAAGCTCCGACTGTATATTTTGCGTACTTATGTTTATGAATAGTATACCTATAAATAAGTTAAATAGCTTCGTGAAACTATCTCGTGATGTGCATAAATGTAGTTAACCAATATATAAAAACTTGCACAATATGAAAATTAAACCAAGGAAATCGCTTTACAAATCCACGTATCTATTTAATGTGTAAATTGTTAGCGCAGATTGTTATTGACAACCCAAAATGAAATAATTTTAAGTTACAATTCTATGAGTAGTTAATAAAGATATTATATAATTTTAAATGACAATTATTTTTAATGGTCGAAGTGGTTTTGTGGCGCTGTTGTCAATTACAGTTATTTAATCACAGGAACAAAACAACAAACAAATAAGTAAACTTAACAAAGATTAAAAATCATTTTAGGACAATTATAGTGTGTTTCACACTGCGCGTTCACACAGACGAAGCGTCACATATGATTATATCATTTGTCTATTTAATGTTTACAGAACGCTTGAAGCTGGGAAAAAGTACATGTGCACAAATGGGCTGATTAAAAATGTAAAGGGTACCTAAAATCAATTGAAATTTAGCTTGAGATAAAAGCTGTATATGCTATAAACCATTTATGGTTCTGATGGTTATTAATCATTTTATAAAAATGTAATGAACAATAAAACAACGTATTCATAGTTTTTTAGCATTTTATTACATACCAATAATGCTGAAATGAAATCTGTATGAGTTATGTTGGCATTTTGAATGCTACTTCACTTTACTTTGACCACCTATCATATTATAAAAATAATTGAAATCAAAATGGGACAAAGAAACAGGAGGTTCATAAAATCTACTATTGTGGTGCTTAAATGTAGCAAAAATGAAAGTGAAATCTTGAAAATTAAAATTGTTTTTACGTTATGTGTATTCTTATGTATTTTTATATGTTAATATATTTAAAAAGCCCATAGTACAAGCGATAAAATACAAATGAATAATAACAAGGACATGTTCCGCTAGCTTTGGTATAATTATATTATTTACCTACAAGTTAGTAATTGTATAAAATCCAAAAGATCCAGTTGCTGAAAAATAACAAGACTGACATTATATGGCTGAATTAGTTGACTATAGTCAATGTAAAAGGTTTTTGAAACCAGCGCTCTTGTAAGAGAAAGGTTATGAATATGAAAAAGATTGACTCTGACTGTAGGCACCATGATAATTCACTTGCTTTCAGTAGATATTCTCATGATGTACTTATATCGGATATTTGTAGAGTCCCACTTTTGATTATTCCTTATTGAATATAAGTATTATCCGTCATCACTTACATGATCAAGGCTTGATTTTTGAAATGCACCTATTTATAAATTCTACTCAAAACTTTAAAAATTGCTCATTCCGATGACAATGGTGTCTCAGACACTTCACAAATTATAAACTCTAAGTATTCATTAGATATGATTAATTTATTATAAGTTAATTAAGGTTAAGAAATCAGGAATATCCAAGATATTATAGATGTCTTTATGTTAGTACTATAATTATCTAAGTTAGATATAAGTGCATAGCATCTAGTTTTAATCATATACTGACGCGTTTCTAATCTACGACCTGGATTATATAAATATGTGCGAGTATAAATAAAGCCGTGATTGTCATGGCTGTGCATATTAATATTACTAAGTAATTCAAATACTAAAAATTACTAATGCTTAACCAAGTTTATGTACCTGTGAATATTATATAAATTATCAATTACAAATGAAAACTTGACACTGTCTAATCTGACTCAATCTTTACATGTAGTAAAATGAGATCTTTAAATAACTCTTATCAAGTTTTACATTCAAGATACTTTTAAAACAAAACATGCAACTTAGGCATATTATGTACTTTTCTGAATATTTAAAATTCATCGTATCTGCTGTAGTGGGAAGTGAAGCAAATTGTGAAGTTGCTACTTAACAATTACATATACCCGAAACTTTAAATCGGTAATAAAATATGTTGTACTCTACGCTACGAGAATTCATATCAAAATCATTGTCGATTTTGATCAATATTTTCTAATCCAGGTCGTTTGATTCGAGTTCGCAGCTAAACACTTTCTAGTCTCGGTTTACTACATTTTCATAATAGCGAAAGATTATTTACCCAATAACATGTAGGACAAACTTACTAAAATCATCATTATTTATTATATATAAGGAGCTAGATGGTAAGATAAACACGTATTATGTAAACATCATTAATTTGATAATAATTACAATTTTGGTTTTAAATGCCATACATTTTGCTCCCTAAGTTTTGTAAGGGACTGATTTAGGTATTTTTAAAGTTACCTAACATAATCAAATTATGGAAAAAACAGTGCAGACTGCATTAAAAATGAAAGAATAAATAGTTCAATACCAGGACGGTATAATTATCAAATCAACTTAATTACTACAAGTTTGCTTCTGTTATCACATTGTAACTAGATTTTTTTGTGATTAGATTGCACCTATTGCGTCAACTTTTTTTTGGGGTTTTGCTTTCGTACATCGCGACAGAGCTCATATTTCTATATTAAAAATTTGTCTTAGTATTACCAAAATCTTAACAATTAAGATAACAATTGCACCCTTTTTTAACAATGGCACTTACATTTCATTAAAGTGTGTCAACCATAAAGTTAACATATGTTATTGAAAAAACGCCCATTAAAATCTGACTTGTGTTTTTTTATAATTTTTGGAACAAACATGACATATAGAGAATGTAAAATAGCTATTTCTGGTTGTAAGTAACTCACATAATATAGACTCTGTATCAAAACTTAAGAAAACTAATATGTAAGAAAATATTAGCTATACCTTATGCAATAGCTATAAAAAGCCATCTTTATCACTTCCGTCCATTGTCTTTGCCGCTAATCAATAGAAAAGAGCTAACAAATAGGCAAAGACGACATTTGTTTGCTCCTTGGTAAACCTTGTGGATAAATTTACCATGCTATGATTAAACATTGATAGAACGGTACGCGAAATCACAAAATAAAGTGCCTTTAATTGATAGAAGAAGGCGATACTTTGCGGAAACGCATAATTGAATTAAAAAAATATATTTTATTTGCAATTTCCCGTCAAAAAAATTATACGTATTGTAGCTCTACAAAACCGGAAAGACAGTGTGCTATAAATGAATTGGAGTTGCTTTAGAAATACAAGAAGCCAAAGGCCTCAAATAAATCCAGCTCCACACAACGCATACACCACTGAACTGTTTTATTAGCACCAACAATACACACGCTACTAATAATTCAACGTACATTTCGCTTCGCAACCGAAGCATCATCAGGTAACTCGACAGCACTCCACGAAGGTCAAGCACAAACTCTGTTTTGTCGCGCTACAATAATAATACATTTTTGGCGAGAAATTGCAAATTAAATAATTTTGAATTAAAGTGCCTCTAGACAAACGGAGCTTATAAGTACCTACTTACGTAATTTATAATTATTATTGTATGTTACAATTGCCATCTTTCATAGTCATTAGTAGTTTGTACTATTGTAAGTTCATTACTTAATATACATTTAAAATATAAGCAATGCTTTATGAGATGCTTTTGCTAATTGCTTCTATTATGTTCTTATTGTTATAATAATTGCTTTTCTTGACTGAATCTTAGTTTAACGTATCTTAGTACATTTTCTATCTATGTCACTTATCCACATCACATTAAATATCAGGTTTGTAGGAAAACCCTTATTATTGTCTTGCCACTTATTTTTGCATTTAGTATGATGTAAACTTAAATTTGTTATTAGTTTTCAGCAGTAATGAGCTCGACTATAAAATATCATAGAGTAAATCATATTTCAGTGTAAATTATCATGACATGGTATATCTGTGGAACAGCGTGTATGTATAAAAGTATACAGGTATACTTCTGTATCATACATACTCTTTGCGTTAAGATATTTTTGAACAGTAAATTCTAACGGCTCGTTGCATCTCTTTCTTCTCTCAGCATTTCTAAATGAATGCGATTTTTTATTTTTTCTTAACATGCTGTAAAATATATAAATACAAGTCTTACGTAAACTTATCATTGAATTACCAAAATTTTTCTAATAATTTGACTATAAAACATACTAGACGAATGTAATATTTTATGATTTATTGATGTCTCAATTTCATATATTATTTTTGTTAAAATCAATGAACAAAAACAAAACAATTGAAATTGTTAGTTAATATTACTAAAGCAATATACATGGTGTTTATTAAGTGGTTAATTATATGAACAACATTGGTTTCAGTGCCATCTTTCGGTAAAATAATATATTCCAAAACCTTGTAATTTAAAATTGAAAAAAAGTCAAAGTTTAGTACCTAGTTCCGTGCAAAGAAGTGTCTTAAACTCGCTAAGTTTTTTAATTAATAATACCAACCTTTTTGAAGGTGTTTGGGTACGGTGTACATTATGTAGTAATCTGGTCCTTAACCTCTGAAAAAACATCCTGTATACACATGCTGACAAGGCAAATTCTTGTCCAGACAACGGAATTCATGACTTGTCTAGAGATGCCATAATTTAGAAATGTATCCATTTAGGCTTAATGAATGTAGTTAATAATTTAGATATGAAATTGCATAAGAGAAATGTACCTCAATGGATTTTTGAGTTGTTTTACAGTATTTTATATTGTTTAAAGTAAATAGCACGCAAAATTTTGAAAAATATATATAATTATTGAAAACTTATTCATTAAATACAAGTATATTTTATTTATGTTCAATTAGAGTTTAAAACACAGCTGTAGCCTTTCAATGAACAATTTAATAAATTAAAAGTAGTTTGTAAAAACAAAATTTTCAAAATGTACGTTTATGTTTAACATGAAATCGCTTGTAATATTAAATTTCCTAAGCTTCTTTCATAATCACACGTAATTTTTAACTGAGTTTGATATGACTTTATGGTAGTTCTGAAAGAAGAAGTTTTTGTGTATTAGGCCGTATTAATAGCCCGCTCTTAGGTCTCAAACTGGATCTCAGCGATTTGCGGGGCGGCGGCGAGAGCGGAGCGGGCGCGGGCGCGGCGAGCAATGCCCGAACTCGATGTTAGCGGCCAGATTAGGGATGAAACGATACCACCGGGGTATCGATACTTTACTCGATACTGGTATCGGTCGTTAAGTATCGACACTTACTCAGTATCGATCACAAAGTATCAATACTTACTAGTATCTTAAAGTTTTTGGAAAATTTTGAGTGAAAACAGTAACAAGTATTGGTATTCTTTATTGAAAAGTACTAATAATTTTCTAACATAAAATAATAATTTTTGAGATACTCCCGACCATGAGTGTCGCTTAACGACAAACGATACTTAAACATATTAATACTTCATTAGATACTTGTATTACAATTTATAATAAGTTTAATAATTTTAATGATTACAATAAGGTTTTGCTAACAATAAAAAACGATACCACTTTGGAATCTTCGTAGGTACTTTTTTATTCTGTTTATACTGATGAACTATACAAGGAGGCTATTCTTAACAAAAATATATAATAAAAATTAAATGTTGACTCAGACTTTTTCAGCACTATCTACATCTTGCTTATTAAGTTGCCGTTTCTAATAAGAAACTTTTTAAAAACAACTTTTTTTAGTCAGTTGTTAAAATTTATCTTTTTTACTTCTTGGTATGTACAAAATTTTGCGCGCTACAATTGTAGGTTAGGTGTTTTAACATAGACAGTTCAACACTTCGACACCTACATTATTTTCCCGAAATTTTATTTTATTTATACTTTTATACGTTTACGTAATTTTACTTTAAGATAGATTTAATGTTGACTAAGTCACAAGATAATTTATTACCAATGACATGTTTGAATTTCTTTTTTATATATAATAATTTTATATTTTGTATAGTGAAGTGTAAAAAGGTGAATTATATATTTTGATGGTATAAATATAAATTTAACTTATAATGTTTTAGTACTATAAGAGTTGCCAGAAGTGTGATTTACTAACATTGTTATTTTTTATGTATTATTTAGTTCTTATAACAGAACTCACCTTGCCGATGCCATGCGGATATTCTGCATTGTATTTTTGTTGAAATTAATTTTAAATAATAATAAATAGATTCCAGTTGTAGTAACATAGTATATTGAAAATTGGCATATAACTGTGGCCTTAAATTTCGTAAGACATGAATATTTTTATAGTTTTCACCACCAGTGTATGTCACAAAATACTTTTTAAAAAATTGATATTTGATATGATAAATTACATAGTTCACACAGAACTGAGGCTTGTATTAACAGAGCGTTCTTAAGATCGAGACCGCACAAAAATGCGACCTTGCTGGTAACAGGTAGAGCGCGTCTTGTATGACTGGACCTTAAGACAGATATTAAGAGCGAACTATGAATATGGGCCTAAATAAGTCAAAATCCCCTGTTACCATCCATTGTTTTTACGTTAAGTAATCTTAAAGTCAATCTCATAGAAGAAATATAAAATATAATAATACTATTTTATGAAATAAAGGAACTAATGTTTACAAATAAATTGGTACCAACATTTGCAATGAATTCATCTAACAGATGATAACTAGACATACATTTTTTAATTAGAATGTGTTTTTAATTAATTTTACTAAAGTTGAAAGTGAAAGTTTTTTACAAACGTTAATATCAAAAATTTGTCGATTACCACCGAATAAAGTTTTCTTAAATTTAAAAAACTGAAGGTACCGATTTATAAACACTTTTTAAAATTTTAATATTGCAACGCCTTCATTGTCTTTAAACATGTTATTGCATTGTCTAATTCAGAACAAAATAAATTAAGTCACAATAACAAGATTTGTCTTTGAACTTTTAGGTAATAACGGATGAGTATCCCTATTAAATATTTACCTACGAAGGTAAATACTTAATACCCTACCTACCCAGCCTTAAGTCGACAATACCATAGTAATGTAATAAACAGTATTCTGTCTTCAACAAAACGGGCAAAAAAGTCTCGGGTTCGGTATACACTAGGTATGCCATTATTTATGGTTGCATCGCAGTGACGAACGGTCGATGTGATAGCATGTTAGTTTTATTTTTATTTTAGTTTAGTTTTTATGATATTGAAAGGCAAACAAGCAGACGGATTTCCTGGTGGTAAGAAATTTACGCCGCCTAGACACACCGATGGTGGTAAAGGTGCGATGCGAGGATGCGAAAGTAAAAAAGTAGCTTAATGCTCATATCCCGATGGCAGAGGAAGGGCCAGCTACGACTAGTTGAAGACACTACGTCCCACAATTAGATAGTTTGCAAGCCTATCGCCAACCGAACACATAGCCAATCCCGGGCAATGTTATTTTTTATAAGAAAATTTAAAATATCCTTTTCTACAATTTAACCATATAAATGAAATACATTATGGAAAGTACAAGTGTTTATAAATAAATTGTATCAAGAATGGAATTCCATTAAGCACCGACGATAAGAAGTATAGCAACTATACTTTTTCTATTTTTTTTTGTTGCCTAACCCGGGGATCGAAACCGGGACCTCGAGAAATCAAGTGCGACGGCGGACCGCTAGACCGCAGAGCTGAGGCAATAAATAGAGGGCAAATAGAGCCTTTGTCATGAGGTGCTATAGATTACGTTCTATAATCTACGTATCGAATAGCGCCTTTCGTCTGAAAAAATAGTTCTCTTAGGGCCACTTGCACATTCTCGGGTTACGGTTAATATTGAGTTAAACTGTCAAATATAAGGTGATTTAACCCTAGTTAGGGGCTAACTCAGTGTTAAATACTTAAACCAGGATCGTGCAAGTGGCCCTTAGTTGCCAGTAGCAGCGTGGTTCAAAGTTTTCATACAAATAGTTTAGGAGAATCTAGCAAATCAACGTTTTTATTGCGATGTTGAAAATTGTAACATTTACCGTCTCACTACAAAAAAAGTGTGTAAGTGTCAGTTACGACGCACGATTGGGTTTACTCCTTACGAAATGTATCTTGCAGCACACATTTCTCCTACAGCAGATTTATTTATGTTAATTCTTCTTAAATTAGTATCATCTCAGACATTAGAAGTGTGATCCTAATAGTCAGTATTTTAATAGATAGCGGCTCCTGCACGGAGACTACGAAGTATCGCGCAGGAGGAGATCCGGAGAATGAGATACGCTGTGTAATGTATTCCATTTCATTCTTTTACACGTTCAATCCTACAGATATATATGTTTGTCTCGTTCTACGTAACGCCTAAGCTTTTCGTGTTACACTTGATTTTACTCCTCATAAAATTTCCGTACCGGGCCTTATAACTCAAATCGTTTCTTAAGGAGTAAACTCCAAAAAAATTAAACCCTTGTTAAACATATATTTTAAACACCATCTAAAATTAAAGTCACAACCATTAACGTCCACGCCAGCCAAGTGTAGAATGCTATTAGTTATATGTTAATTTTAGACAGTGTTTAGTTAAACAGGCGTCTAGGTGGTAAAAATCCAAGTGAAGTTATACGACAGCGACATGTTTTTTATGTTATTTGAAGGCAAACAAGCAGATGATAAGAGATTCACGCAGCCCGGAGCGCCGCCCACTGAAGGTGGTAATGGCGCGTTGCCAACCTGAGGTCGAGATGTTAAGCCTCGAGCAAAAGTAAATGTATCGGTAAAGCTGCAAAAAACCGATTCTGATTTTCTTACTACGTCGCAATTTGATAATTCTCTTTTCGAAAGGCAAGCGAGAAGCATAAGCTACCCTAAAGTGATTCTCTGTATCTAAATTTTATCAAGATCCATCTTGTCATTCTGGAGCTACATTTAATAATATAAAAATAAGCATTATTATATCACTCACAAACCATTCAGCATCTCAGAACCATAAAATCGGTTAGTGGCCGAATAATCGCATAACGAAAAAAAAGGAAACTTACCGACGACTTGAAAAACTTCTCTTTTTTGGAGTCCGCAAAATGCAACCAACAAATCTCCTATTCAAAATCGAAAGTTCACTCACTACATATTATAAAATTCTTTTGCTTAGTCTGTTTGTATGATTAGATCTTTAAAAGTATGCTTCAGATTTTGATGCGATTTTCGTTATGGATAGAATGATTCATGGAAAAGGTTTATAAGTAAAAAAAAATACCGTTTCCATTTATCTATCGTGCGAAGCTGGGACCGAGTGCTAGTATTTTATAAGATTATATAAAGAATGCCTATTTACCACAAAGTAAAACCACCAGCAGCAGAATACTATTACCGTCTCTAAAACTTATTTGGAAATAGGTCTACAATAAAATATCCTTCGATGCTCTCCATATAAATATCTAAAACTTGTATTGTATGAATTTATGTACGTACTTGTATGAATGTTAGACAACCATACCGATACAATATAAAAATACTTAAATATATAACATTATCTTCTTATCTTAAATATAAAATTCTCGTGTCACAATGTTCGTTCCCATACTCCTCTTAAACGGCTTGACTGATTTTCATGAAATTTCGTGAGCATATTGAGTAGGTCTGAGAATCGGCCAATATCTATTTTCCCTAAGTAATGAGAGTGAATCTTTGTCATACCCCTTAGTGGTAAGGGTGACTCACCCCAATTTTTTCATAGCAGAACAACGTCTGCCGGGTCAGCTAGTAAATTTATAAACGGGTGCACGCATGTGTGTGATGATGAATATTCATTACACATAAGCATGAACCCGTCGGAAATCAAACTCGTGCCTTTCGGTTAGTCTGTGGAATGAAACGTGTAAGCTTACCCCCGAGGCCAACGAGGCGGTAGTTATATTGTATCTATCTGTATAACTATTACATTTTAGAGAAAAGATGGTTCGTATTTTATATAAATTATATAAGGTCGTTTCAAAATAGGTTTTCAAACATTTAGACGTCAGTAACAAAATATATGTACAAAAAAAAACTCGGGCTTTCAAGTGACTTTGGTTTCAATTTTCCATGTGTTGGACCGGGCTCCTTTGCAGAATAGACCATCTGCTTTCCTTTGTAAGGCAGCTCCTAAAAGGCGAGCATAAGCTTACCGTCACTAACAACGTAACATCTGACAAGGTGGTGGAGCCTCGAGCTATTAGCCCGGATTGTTAACACTGCCTTACCTATTCAGTCAGCGCTTGCTGTTCACGTGGTCCGATTCGGAAGATAAGGCAGCCGACAAACTTACTTTTGCTCGAGGCCTAACATCCCGGTCTAAGGTTGGCTAAGCACCGTTATAACCTTTGTTGTTTCTAGGCGGTCTGAATTACTTACCATCAGGAAATCCGTCTGCTTGTTTGCCTTCCAATATCATAAAAAAATATTTTGGGAAGTTTTCCCATTTGATTTACTCCATAATAAATGTAATCGTCGATTAAAAAAATACTCGATCTGTGAATTACGTATCTCCTTGTCTGCTTAAGTATTTAATAATGTTACTTAGTGAAATAAAAAAAAATCGATAAGCAACAATTAAAATGAAACAAATAATAATGTTAATAACCAAAGTTAACTTATTTGAGTCACTTTTTTTGTACCTTTCTCCAAAGTTTTTCATTACATGTACTGAACACTGTCTTAAAATTTGGACATTATTTTGGAAGGATGTGAAAGAAAAGGTAAACTAGCTGATAGGTCTCTTTTTGGTGAGTGGTCGCCTCCGCTCATTAACATCGACAACACGTAGAAATGAGTAAGTTTTTTGTGTAGCTTCCTAAGTTACATCTTGCAGCTGGTTTTAGAAACATGTTCGAGTTAAGAAATGTCTACTTATAAACCAAATAGGATAAAAAAGTATCTTCACGCCCATATCCCCAAAGAGGTAGGCAGAAGCATAACCAGGGAACCCACGACTAGCCGAAGACACTAAGTCCCACAACGTGGTAGGTGGCAAGCCTGTCGCTAATCGGCCACATATCCAATCCCGAGTAACATTTTTTTTGTTAGAAAATTGGAAAAACCAAATTTTCTTTTTGTTGCCCGCCCGGGACCGGGGACCTCATGCAGTCAAGTCCAACAACTGAACCGCTAGACCACAGAGATCTTATAAACAAATTACAACGACATTAATAATACTAGCTGTTCCGGCGAACTTTGTTCTACCCTCTGTTTGTAAGGGAAAAATTAAAATGTTATTCCAAGTTTCGTCCCAGTCGAACAGGATAAAAAGTATAATATTTTTATAGCTGAAAATAAAAATTACTTAGTTATTTGCGATTTATGAAGAATTCCCTATTTTCCCCATGTTGGTCCGGGCTCCTTTGCAGAATAGACCACCTGCTTCCTGTGCCAGGCAGCTCGTAAGAAGCGAGCATAGGCTTACTGTCAGTAACACCGTGACATATGATTAAGTGGTAGTGTCTATCAACGACTAGCCCGGATTGGTACCACCGCCTTACAAATTCCTGTCGCCATAATGTCAACGCTTGCCGTTGACGTGTTCCGGTTCGGAGGATAAGGTAGCCGGTAAACTTACATTTGCTCTGTTTGCTGGTAAGAAATTCACGCCGCCTAGAGACAACAAAGGTTATAACGGTGCTTAGCCAACCTTAGACCGGGATGTTAGGCCTCGAGCAAAAGTAAGTTTATCGGCTGCCTTATCTTCCGAATCGGAACACGTCATGACGTTATGGCGACAGGAATAGGTAAGGCGGTGATACCAAACCGGGCGAGTCGCTGCTAAACTCTACCACCTAGTAAATTTATTGAATTTCACATCAACCATCTACTAAATAGTCCGAACAAAGCTTAAACATTTGGTTTGGATAGGTGAGACCGTTCTTGAGTTATAAAATTACAACGAAAAGTGGCATTGATTTTTATATATATAGATGCAGCTCATAAGAGGCGAGAAAAGAAAAAGTATCTTCAAGCCCATATCCCCGAAGAGGTAGGCAGAGGGACAACCAGGGCACCCACGACTAGCCGAAGATACTAAGTCCCATAATGATAGGTGGAAAGCCTATCGCCAACCGGGCATGTTTCCAATCCCGACCAACATTTTTTTTTATTAGAAAATTAGAAAAATCTAATTTTCTTTTTGTTGGCCGACCCGGGATTCGAACCCGAGACCTCATGCAGTCTAGTCCAACACCCGGACCGCTCGACCACAGAGGCGATTGCGAGGCGAGAACAGGTTAAATATTATGTAATTATCACAAGATCAGTGTTACTATGCTGTGTAGCAACATGTCCGATAGGGATCCTCTGCCTTACCTATGCCTGCTGCCATAATGACAGTGCAATGCTCCGGTCTGGAGGTTAGGGTAGCCGGTAAACTTGCACATTAGATCTAACACGGCGGCTAAAGTATAGCGAAGTACCAATAAATATTATACAGTCATTAGGCCACGCTTGTCTTTTACCATCAGGAGAACCGGTTGCTTTTTCACTGTCTTATGAATATTTTTGATTATTACTAATTAAATAATATATTTAACAAATGCCTATACAATAATAATTAAATTTACTATCTTTTTCTTATCATACTTCTTTGGCTACATTTAGAAGGCGCCACTTTTTATAGCGCTAACGCATGGTTAAGCCGCTGATATGCATATAGTTAAAGGCCCGAGTTGAAATCAAGGTTATATTTTTTATTATTAATAACTCCTTATTATAAACAACAGAAATTACAGAAAAAACTTAAGGCTAAGAAAACGTAATTTAAAAAATTCTTTGAACTGCAGAATGACTTGTGGGAAATCTCAAAAGAGTACGGACAAGACAAGTAGAGATTGACAAGGTAACTAGTAAGAATGTAAAAATCAATCTCCAAAGGACTGTAAAGGGGAATGAAAGTTTGTATGAAAAGCATAAAAGCTGAAGAAATGTAGGGTAAACAGCCAGTAATCCATAAACCTAATTACTATTTTGGCGGATGATGGGGTTGTCAGTTCCCGAAATAAATCAACTGAAAATTGCTAAGACCGACCCCTAAAATATTATACGCCTAGGTAAATATTAACGTCTCTACAAATCACACTAATTAAATCTAATCCTAAAGAAAAGTAAGCAAATTAGGTACAGTAGTTTAAATTATGCGCTTCGGCTATATTCATCAAGCTTCAAAAAAAATCCGAATGCTTTTTAAAGATATCTATATAGAGTTGTTATTACACAAAATTAATCATTTCGCTTAAATTTAGATTAGGTCAGCCAATTTAAAAATAAAAGTATATATAAAATGTAAGAAGTTTAAAGCCGAAGCGCATAATTTAAATAGTAGTACAGTGTATGCTTGTGTTATGGCTGTTAGTTAACGACAATAATACATAGAACTAATTAAGTAATAAATATCCACAATCAGTATAAATTTAATACAAAATATACACGAATTTTACCTGAAACTTCTTTAACATTTAAGTCATTAAAAAAGTATCCTATGTTATAATACATCCAAGAACATGAATACAAAGTTTCATGACGATTGGCTAAGTAGCTTCCATGTGAAAGTGTATCTAACAAATAAACTAACATTCACATCTATAACATTAGCAGGGATTTAGTCCTACTACACTTTCAGAATATTTAATAGTAACAATTTTTGATTACTTTGATTTAGTAAACTTTGATCAAAACTTTGATTAAAAGTAAGGTAAAGTAAACAAAAGTAAACTTTGATCAAAACTTTGATTAAAAGTAAGGCAAAGTAAACAAAAGTAAACTTTGATTAAAAATTTGGTATAATAGTAACCTAGATTCCGTTTAACATTGATATTCTCGGCTAAACGAAAGTATGTAGGGAACTATAAAAAAGAAACTGACATTAAGACGCTAATCACTGAATAGCACCATTTTAACCCTACGACGTCTAAGCGCTAAACACAACGGTAACACCCTTAACCATTTGCTCAAACACAACCGTTATCACCTACATTATATAAGGTACCCTGCACTACTTTTTCTTTATTTCTAGTTCACAAGGATTGAGACAAGGTGTTGAAGACACTATGCTCTACTAACCTATATGTCAAAATATATTTAAACAGTGAAAATGACTAATAAATTGTTTTGGGTGTTAATTGCTTCTCTCCTCGTGGCTGTGGCTGCTTTAAGCATTTTTGAAGAAGATATGGAAGATGAAAATAGTGTTGATAATTATTCGGAACGCGAAGGAAAAATATGTGAGTTTTAATATTTAAACTGATTTTTTGTAGCGAACTATAACATACTCGTAGATTACAAAACCACATTTCACAGAGACTTGTAAAATACATAGTAAAAATCTCAAAAAAATGAGTTGCTTGTGTGTGCCAAATTTGCGAACAATTTGCGTTTTTGTAATGATTTTTATTGTTGAACAAAAAATATAACTAAATTTAAACTTGGCGAATTTTTGTGTGAAATATCTAAATTGTTTGGAGATTAAAAGTACTTATCTATTTTCTTTTTCGCTAACGATTGTTAATTTTGTTTATTATTTGTTAACTTCCATTGCTAAATTATACAAAAGCTTTATAAGTTGTAGTCTATGTGTTATTCCAATGCATAACCTATATTACTATGAAGTTTCATCTAAAACCGTTTAGGAGTTTTAAAGGGAAAGAGTAAACTGCGTTTTTCCTCACAAACTTTGGAATTTACAATATAGGTAGGATAGGATGACTACCGAACTAAGCTGTAAAATATATTGTTGTTTTTAATAAATGTGTGGATGACGAAATTTCTGAATTTAACAAAGTGCAAAATTAATTGTATATAATATTATCTATCTAAGAATTTTACTTCAAAACATGTTTAGGATATAGGGGATATAAATATGCAGAACTCTTTTTTTCTCAGATCCTTTACATAAATACTGAAACTAGACCCCAAAACATTTTTTCCTGCTTTTGTCTATTATTAGTGTTGTATTTGTTACGTTTTATAGTATCATGGAAAGTAGTGAACTTATTTTGATTCGCTTTAAGACTGTTTGAAACCTAAGAAATGTTCCCGCAAATAATTTAGAGTTATTATATTAATATTATATAAATAATTAATAAAAATAAATTGAGATACAGACACCGAACTACGAAGGTTTCTGTGATTGTGGCTTAACTATTATCTACTCTATATTATTATTAAATTAGAAGAAGTATTGTCTACTTGTCTAGATTGGTTCCTCTGAATAACTGTCATTATCTTGTTCCATATTGGATAATAAAATTAGGTCAAATTAGTCACAGTTTTAATATTCAGCTCAGGAGAACAACTAACTCTCAACATCTATTCATATGCTTGTTTCCAGTATTTCCCTTCGTCAGCATAGTCCGATTCCTAAATTCAGAATGTTCTAGCACCAATACCATGAATGGTACGTGCTTGGCTCGGCGGGAGTGTAATAATTTGAACGGGACTATCACAGGAGTCTGCGCTGCGAGGAGAGGAAGGTGTTGCATTGGTAAGATACTTTTCCAGCTTATCTATTCGAAAAGTAACTATTTGTTCGCTGATAAACGCGAGTAAGGTAAGTCTTTTCCATAAAAAAACTTTGAAGCAAGGCAGCAATGAGTTTTTAATTTAAAAAAAATATCTTTTTTAAAACCAAAAAAAATATAATCAAATTAACATGAACATAGACTGTACGGCGGTTAGGCTACATATGCCTATCTCTATAATTTAAAAAGCATGTTTGAGTTCTAAAGAATTTGGCGCTATTGAGAGAAAATTGCAGTTTTTTTATTATTAAATAAATTATGTATAAATGTAAAGTAAAATTAGTCAATTCTGGATACATTTTGTTTAGCTACAGTTTACAATTGCACTATTTATGAAAACAATAGTGACGATGTATTTTCTCGATTCCACTAACTCACTCGATATTTTACAGCGTCAACTAAGACTAACATGACTGATTATGAGTTATGATAGCTTAAACTTTATTTTGAATAATTCAATCCTAATTTTGCATCCCGCGCATAAACTATAAAAAAAGTAGGAACTAAACTCTAACAATTTGTAGGGCTTACCAAATAAGTTAACGCGCGGAAAAAAAGTGGAACCATTTTGTCATTCGCTTAATGTTACCAGATGCACGGTTATTGTCGTATAAGCATGGTATTTAGGTATATTTTGTAACTAATTATAAAATACCAGCTTATTTTCGAAAAGTACGTGAAACCTGACGCCGAATGTACAGATTTCTTCAGCATTGACATCTTTGTTAATTTTACAATTTTTAAAATTAATTTAACATACATAGATTAAATGGTCACTGAGTTGCCTTATTAATTAGTTGTAATACATACTAATTATTGGTACATACCAATTATTAACGCGAAGGTAAATGTAATTCTTTCTATAGCAACATTAGCACCTCACTCCTTCGCGTGTAGAGTTATCTGTCGCGTGCTATAGATTTACTGACTTATAATTGTATTGAATCAGGCGTAACTTACCAGAACACAAATAAATAAAAAGCTCTGGAAACAATATTAATGGTCACGTCCTTCACATGTGACAACCCTACTTAAGGTTTCTACCTACTAAGTTCGCGGTGATGGGAGGTGGGGTCTTTAGGTAGGGTTGTCACATTCTACTTGCTACATCAGTTACACTGCTTATGCATTATTACCAAAATAAAGGCTTATTTTACAACTACTTATAATTTTTCAGTGGCTAGAGGTTGCGGAACTACAACCAATGTGAATAACACATACTTTACTAGTCCGGGGTACCCAGCAGCGTTCCCTGGCGGTCAAGCTTGTACTATAATAGTGAACAGGTGCAACAACAATATTTGTCAGGTAATATTATATTTTTATGTAATGTCAAAATCTTTTCGAGAAATGGGCCAAAAGTTGACCCAATGTGTAGAGAACAACGGCCAATATTATCTAACAATCTATCTAAGATAAAAGATAGGTCTAGGATAGATTAGTAACCAGGCAACAGCACTGTTATTTTTCATTAAATAACAAAAGCAACAAAACTCTATTAGGCCTTTCTGTATCTGTAGCTATTTTATTAATATTGACGACAAAAATTCTGTGAACCTTAGGGATCCAATAATAGTATTGTACTGAGGCCCTTAAAGAAACAAGCAACTGTATTCACTTAAGTTAAATGCACAGCACTTCACATATCACCGTTTTTTCCACCTTGGGACATCGCGTCAGAGTTGAAAATATCAAGCCCATCATCTTGATGCGTGGCGATCTTACCTATGAAATACCGAAGACATTTCTTACCCCGCACAACGGCGGTATTAAACGATTATGACATAGGAACCTATAAGAAAGGAGCAAGCGAGGATGAGAGTAAGTTTACCGGCTACCTTATCTTCCGGACCGAAACACGTCAACGGCAACTGACGTTATGGCCGCAGGAATAGGTAAGGTGCATTCAATGATGCAGATTTTCGAAAAAATTCACACGTATATGTAACGCTTTTATTACTTATTTTTAGCTACGCATTGATTTCCTGGACATGGTGTTAGCTCAACCTAACGGTGATGGGGTTTGTAATACGGACTTTATAACAATCACGGGGGGGAACACCGTAGTACCCGTACTTTGCGGAGACAACACGGGACAAACTTTGTTCGTTGATTTCAATGGAAATGCAGCCATCACTATCACGGTCACCGCCACAATGGCTACCACATTTGCGAGGAGATGGAATATTAGACTTGTTCAGCTTGGATGCGATTGTCCTGGTCTAGGTAACATTTTTCAATTTTTTGATAATGTATAAAGACATTTCATCTTTAGAGTGAGACGGGTATGTTGAGCCTCCTAAGTGAAAAAAGTTTACTGGTTATTATAGACTCCAAACCAGAGCAATAATATCGGAAGCAGGGCTGGATTTAAAACTAAGCGCCGCTCCTACGAGTTGAGGAAAAGCCGCCCGATATTTAACACCCGTAAACGAGGAATTCGTCTACATATTTTTCTGAATCTCAGAAACGGTTACAAAGATTTTCACAAAATTTTGGTATGAAAGGGGTTTCTGGGGCGTTATCGATCGAGTAAGTTTCGTGATTAGAAAACGAAGACATGAAAAAATACGACCAAAGCTCGGTCATCCAGGTAGTTTTATAATGCATTGAGATATGTTACAATTAATTTTATCTAAGATATCTTCATGCCATAGTCCCTTACATGATAGGCAGAGAGTATCGAATGCCAAAAGACACGATCCTGGCAGACCTGCCTTACTTCCTCAACATTCATAACCCTTTTCATACAAACACGCATGTTTCGGAGACTCTTGACATAACTCTTGGATAATATCCGAGCGATTTAATCGTGGAATGTCAACCTAGGTCTTCTAGGGTACCTATATCCATCCACATTCGCATTCTACATCGGCTTTGCCAATCTTTCATCTGTCATTCTTTATACATATCCGAACCAGCGGACCCTCTCATTCAAATACCAACACCTTCTTTCGATCCCACTCTTTCTTGGATATCGCTGTTACAAAAAAGATGCTATTTATTTTCAGCTCCAAATGGATGTCTCCAATACTACACTGGGATGACAGGAGTAATCAGGAGTTTTAACTACGGCACTGCAGCCAACACAATGCTCAGTGCGTCTTTAGTAACAGGGACCAGGCAGATAGCCAATTTGAACTACGGGATATGCATTAGAATGGAGGCTGGCTTTTGTACCATACAATATGCTCAGGTAAGTAACTTCTTTGGATGTATGGATTTTGCTTAAGGCTAGTGAATGCCTGTAAACAAAGAGCAATTTATGCTAAAAAGGATTACGCGCGCGGTAAAGTTAAAGTATAGCAATCAAATAATTGACTTTATTTCGTATCGCCTCTGTAGTGTAGTGCGGTGTGGAGTTGATTGCACGAGGTTTGATTCCCAGTTTGGGGAACTCAAAATGTGTTCCCATTTTAAAGAAATTACTTTGCCAGGGATCGAATGCTCGGATAAGGATAGATTTGCCACCTATCACATTGTGGGACTACATAATACCTTCGGCTAATCGTGAGTTTCCTGGTTATACATCTGCCTAACTCTTCGGGGATACATAGATTCAGGGATACAGGCGTCAAGATTCTCACTTTTTTATTCTTCGTGACTTCAAATTTCGTGATCTTTTGTTAGTGAAGAAAAACTGACTTTCAAAAATCTAAATGGGTTCAGATCCGCAGTCAAGTCAATTAAAAAATCATGTTACTTTTTTTCATCTTAAAGGGATTCATTTAAGAGATGTATTTAATACTGTCTTATAATTTGAATCAATTTACTTTTTATATTAAAGGCCAACAAAGACCTCCTGATGGAAAATAATATATCTTTGTGTTTTTACTCCGCAGACGGCCAACGACATGTTTTCGTTTACTGTGACTGGAGATGTGGAGGGTGCTGATAACACAGTCCTCGGAACGCCAGTCGGTGCGGTTAACGACGGTGGTTGCCTCACAGATTTCGTGGTCATACCTAACCCTGTGGTTGTCGGCACTGGTGTCGCAGTGGGCACTGACCGGTTCTGCGGGTTGGGCTTCGTCAACGTTCAAAGTAAGATTTTAAGTGTTAACAGACACAAATTCGGCTGGCGCCAGCCTTAAAAAAGATTATAAAATGTATATTTTCAATTTTCTGGTAATAAAAAAATACCGTAGCCCGGGATTGGATATGTGTCCGGTTGGGGATGGGCTTGCCACCTATCACATTGTGGGACTCGGTGTCTTCGGCTAGTCGTGGGTGCCATGGTTGTACCTCTGCCTGCCCCTTTGGGCATATGCGCGTGAAGATACTTACTTACTTGCCAACCTTTCGAACAGGACAAGTACGAAAAGTCGATCTGACGTAATTATTATTAATACTGTTTGGACGTGGACTCGACATCACATCCGACAACGGTCCAGCCAAATTCATACTTCCGAAAGCTTCATTCAGACCGTCGGTGGCAGGTGTTAGAGTAAACTAATAATCGTCAACATGAACGACGAGGGAGTGAATGCGATTAGAACGAACGTTAGTTAATTTTTCCTGTTTGTAGGTCTTAACCCACAGATATTATTTCAAGGAAGATGTCACAAATCAAACACACTCCATTATGTTGGATTTTTAAATATTTATTGCGACTTTTTGTTATTTTTTTTTATATTGGAAGGCAAACAAGCAGACGGATTTTACAGATGCGACGAAGATGATAGGCCTATAACGCGCCTACCGGCTATCCTACCCTCCGGGCCGGTACTTGACAGATATTATGGCAGCAGGAATGGGTAAGGTGGTGCATTCCTACCCGAACAAATTGCTACACAGCACTCACAATAATTCTGCCAGAGATATGGTGTATTCTACTCAGCGGACTCGGACCAACACGGTGAAACGGGAGTTGTGACTTGAAAGGTTAATAGACGTCTCTGAGTGTAGTTTTGTTTTGTTCATAAGGCAGGAAGAGAAAAATAAAAGTGCTCTTTCTGGCATATGCTGTAGAATATTTATGTGACATAATTTTGTTATTTTTTAGGCGGAGCCAAGCCATTCGTTTTGTACGTGGTCACAGACGGTAATGAAGGTGCTACAGCAGTTACGCCCCCGGATGTTGCTAACAGAGGATTCTCTCTCACTTACACACAAGTAGCCTGTTAATACCACTGGTTTTCCAAAAGATCATCGTGTAAGACTAAAACCCAGCCAAAAATTAAAAACCATAATTTTCCTGGTCCATATTCATACATTTTAGTATTTAGGTATACTGGCTGTTGCCAGCGACTTCGTACACAGGTTGAAGTGATTTTAGTGGTTTATGTGGAAAACAAAAAAACAAAAGGTTTCCCCTTTATAAAAGATATCGTAAACATTGAACTAGACTGTAAGCTACTACTTAAGAAAATTTGGTAAAAATTCAGTAGTTCAGTAGTTTTGGCGTAACAGTGTTCAAACATACATACAAAAATTATAACCCTCGTTTTGAGTTCGGTATCCTGTATACAATACATATGATTTAAAAAAAAATATGTAGTGATTTTTTTAAATATGTACATATGCTGCCAATACTGAACCAGAACTTTTATATGTACCTAAATTATTTCTTGAAAATTAGAAAATGACTGATCGTAAAAAGCAAAAATCAAGAGCGTATAATTCTTGCTCATATTTAATTTAAGGTGTTAAAAATATAAACTAACTAAAAATGTATCATTGATAATAATAAAACAACAGAAACAGGGTAGAAGCAAAGAACGAAAAATCTAAACCGTTTCATTCTCTAAACGGAGTTCGACAAGGCTGTATATAATCACCTCTTTTGTTCAACGTATACGGCGAGTCCATTATGAGAGACCTAGCTGGACTGGAAAGGTCAGATGACCATTAATAGTTATTGACGATAAAATTAAACTATTCCTAGATTACAATTCTAGCGAACTAGAAATGATTGCACTTTTACACAAATTGCAAATACCTAACCAGCGTAAAAGACTTACTATTAATGACTCTAGAATCTACTTAAAAGTGCTAGATCATTCGGGACGACTGAATATCGTATTAAAAACAGGTAAATTGTAATAAGTTTTACGTACTTGAGCTCGGCATTACTTCGAGATAGATGTGGACAGGAAATCAACGTTGCATTTTACGGCTAAGAGTGCAATTTCGCGTCTCCCTAATTCTTGGAAATCCGAAAGGTCTTGATTTGCACTAAAACAAAGCATACGTACAATTGTTAATTTATATTTCCTATACCAGTCAGAGGCATGGACACAAAAAGCCGATTGCGATAATTGACACTGTTGAAATATCATGTCGCATGCAGACGGTTTCATTGATAAAACAACCAACGCAACAATTCTTTGAACACCAAAGTACTGAAGAACTAAAATCAAGGCAGTCTACTTTTTTTTCGTCAGGGCCTTTATTTTTTGGTCCCATTGCAAAGAATCCAGGCAATAGGGAAAAACGTAAAAAGCACGAAGAAATGCGTAGTCCGATGCGTTACTAGGACCGGATAAGTTACCTCAATCAAGCAGGAATTCCTACACTCTAAGAATGATAGGAAAAAGTAGAAAAATTAAATCAAGAATTGTACCCGAGGCGTCCTAAGTCTACGCTATTGGACTTGTTTTTTATAGATAAGCGTTCAAGTTAATCATTAAAATTTGAAAAGGAAACTTTACTTATAATGTGAAATTTAAATAGATAAACAATGTAATAATGTTTTCTTTTTGACTTAAATGTTAAAATAGTTAATAAATTAAACATAAGAAAAGAAATAAAAAAACATATTTTTTCTAAACTTTTATTTTAACACAAATAGTACCTAACCTTTTTTACAGGTAGTATGAATTATGCGAATTTTACAACGTTTGTACTAATATTATAAGTCGATTAAATTAATAATAACTTATATAAGAAAATGTACTTTAAACAACATGTTTTTAAACATAATGATGAATTTAATATAGTATCGTCAAGCACGGTTTCATAAAACCAGCACGTCACGGTAATCGTATTAATAGAATTTGATATACAATAAATAAAATGCATCAATGTCTTATTTAATAATATAAAACATGATTATAATAACAGAACTAACTCAAAACAAAAGCGTCCGTATCACGCTTCAATATATTTGGATGCGTGCGTAAAAGACGAAGATAATTTTGGTGAGACGTATATAATGTGACGTCACGCCATATTCACACGTGACGCAATCGAACGGTAAAGCGCAATGTATAATGTGTTAATTATACATGTCAACGACATGTGAAATTTGCAACTGCCGAAATATAAAATAAATACAATACTTATATGACTTAGTGTCTTCGGCTAGTCGTGAGTGTCCTAGTTGTAACTTGTGCCTCTGCTTCCGATTAGGGGATATGGGCGTGAAGATTTTTTTACTAATTTCAGCAACATGTAAAATGCAAAGAGTTGTCTGACATGAAAAAATATTTTTATTCAATGTATTAGACTTATAGACTATATAATTAGTCTAATTCATTGAAAGTTCCATTTACTTAATATTTTTTAACTATAGCTTAATTTCATTTTTATCAAAACTGATAAAATATATTAACTCTTTCTATTTAATTTCCACTATTATGTATGTATGTATTTCTAATAATTTATTATTATTTTAATTATTATATATTAATAAACCATTAAATATTTGACATTTTTTCAGTTTAAGCGTTGAAATCACAAAACCACTAAACATGCTACTAAATTATGTTTATAGTAACGTCGTATAATTTTACTTATTACGTTTAATGGTTTCTTAAACCGCGTAATTTTTGTCTGCTTTTTTGAATTGAGACCGATTTAATTTGATCTATATCGTCCTCCAACACAAAGCGCGAAAAATTTGCATCTGGTGGAAGATCACATCAAACTTTAGTTGAAAGATTCAAATACAATTACTTTCTTTAATGAAATGAGAGAAATTTGAAAATATTTTTTAACTACTTTTCTTACTAACACCGTCACTTCTGACTAGGTGGTAGAGTTTCGTGACGACTCGCCCGGATTGGTATAACCACCTTATTTATATAAATGAGATTAGTTATGTGACATGAATAATTTATATTTAGAATTTGAGCCATATAACTCAACGAAATATTCATTATCTGTATGTATCAGCTTGTATAATTGGTCAACTCTGTAAATTAGTTCAATCTCGGATCACGAAAGACTTACTCTTCCTAGGACTGCTACTCCAAAACCTTACTAGGATCTAAAAACGATGACTTTGTATTTATTACGGTGAGTTTTAAAGCTAATTAGGTATCAAATCAATATTATTTGACAGCTTATAATAAAAAGAACCGCCTCACTGCCCTTACCATGAGTTTTAAGTTTGTCTAGTTAACTATACTAGCAAGCATCCCCGTAAATTATTTGTATGAAAACTTTGAACAGCGCCTCTATCGCTTACTAAGAGAATATAATTTTTAGAAGAAAAGCGCTATATAGATTTCGATATGTCAATTACCGAAAGTAATATATACCAACTAAAAGCGGAAAGCAAACGGATTCCCTGTTGGCAAAAGACAATTTTGAAAATACAATCATTTCAAAAACAACAGTCAGAAATTAGGCTTATTTTGAAGACGGCGATGGTACGAGGTGGATGTTGTGTCTTATTTTTCAGACCATGGCGGTTAAAAGGTAAAAGTTGTCTCTTACCATCAGGATATATATCTGCTTCTTCACTATCTTATTACATAAAAAAACGAACCCTGCCTTCGTCGATTCGCCCACGCCAAATTGAGATAGTGGAAAACGTAATTGTATTCGTCAAATTAACATTGAAAATTATCCGTATTTTGGAACAAAACGTTGGTTTGAATTCAGTATTCCATATTTCACATTCGTCACATTACGCGTACATAGCGCGAAGAACTTTGCCTTTACTATTTTCCACGCTATTTTTCATGTCATCAAACCAAATTCCTATCTTAGTGTTTTCTTTTAAATCTTGGAAGGCCTGGCAGCCTTCAATACTGCTGAGGACTCCAAAAACAGATATATCAGCCAGGTTTGGTTTCTTGCCACCGAGGAAAGGAGTTCCTTTTGTATCCACTGCCTTCATCCAAACGTTTGCAGCATCGTAGAGTGATTGGCGGACGTCGTCGTTTATGTTGTGCCTGAAACATAGAATTCATACTTATTTTTGTCTTGTAGTAGTTTGGTGTTGATGTCTAAAATTTTGCAACAGGCAACTCAAATGTCACTTCAAGTTTGTAGACAACACTAAGATACTATATACATACTAAACAAAATCTACATGTAATGTAGCTAAGAACCATCTTAGTCATGTCAGTTTTCAAAAAAAAACAGTAGCAGTCGTGGGACTGCCGATAGAAGTGAAAACGGAACTATTAAGTTGAGAGTAATTAAAACTATATGCAAAAATTATATAATGTTTTATTTATTAGTTACATCTGATGGGTTAAACAAATCATGAACAAAATATAAATACAAAGTGGTTGAAAAAATAATTAATATACAATTATCTTGTCAGTCAGAAATAGTCAATGTATTAGTGTATACGTGTTCACAAGCTACTGCGCGTGTGCTAATCTGGCTCTCCATAGCTATAGATACACTATTATCATTAGCATGTCGGTGACGCGAACCAAGGATTTTACCCTCTACCAAAACGCTCAACGCGCCTAAAGAAGTTTTCACTTCAAAAATTCGCATCGAAATCAGCCAGCCCCTTTAAAAGTTATAATGCCACAGATTTATAAATACACACGCAAACACTTAAAACTTTTAACAGCTCTTTTCCGTCGGTATTGCTCAAACAATAATGCTCGGGAAAACTAAAGACAATATTGCTCGGGATAAGAAAAGAAGCCAGTTGGCTATAGGTTGCTTATCACACTGTGGGACCGAGTAGTACCTTGGGCTAAACATAGTCTTGGTTGTACCACGGCCTACTTCCTCGGGAATACAAGCATGATAACACTTTTTATGGTTGTAGTAGATATCCATTACTAAGATCTCCCGCGGGATTACCGAGATAACGAAGACAAGAAGTTCTGCAGGGTTACTCTTGAATCTTAATATCATGCGAATTGGAAATTGGAATCGTATAATCTCATTTTAGGTACTTTTGAATACAGTACTAGCTGATTATTAACAATTAGTTACAAATGATTTTAACGAATCCTATAAATAATTTAAAGTTTACCATTAACTAAACGTTAATAATTCGCCAGTATTGTGTTCAAGAGTAACTAAGGTGACATACTCGATTCCAATTTCCGATATTGCTTGAATCGAGGTTCAAGAGTAGCCCTACAGATTACAGATCGTTATGAATTTGTCAATCCAAGTCCACTGTGTAGCATAGAATACCCGCCTCTCAAGAGGCGAGCAAATGTCAAGTGGCTACTGGGGGAAGAATGCTCTGCAGCTCGCCCAGGTAGGGAATCACCGCTTTTCCTATTCCTACCGTCAAAATGACAGTTTTAAGCGTTGGAAGATTCCGGCATCGAGAGTAGAGTAGAACCTTCTACCACAACACAGTAAAGCATATATAAATTTAATGGTATACGCTTGTCTCTTACCAGATCTGTTAGATTGCTGTGTTACCGAATTAAAAAGTCACCATACCAATTGCAAAGACTGGTCTAACTCCAAAGTGAGCAAATTATTCATTAATTCATTATTCAGGCCCGATTCAAAATGTTACAGTAGCTGTACTAACATTGGAAAGCAGAGAAGCAGGGAAATTTTCCACAAAGTTAATAGAGATGCCAACACATAAGTAGTGAAAGTAGGGAGTAAGACTCTTACAAAGATTACAAGCTACACTACCCTTCACACTCGTAACTTAAAGCTCTTTTAAACAGGCAGCGTGTCAGCGACAGCTCGCACTCTGGTCGCCGTTGGTGACCAACCAGACTAGGTAAGGATAGGGATGCCATTGCCGGCATACTGTCACTTGCCTATCAAAGCTCTTAGACAGAAAAAAGTACACGCAAAAAATCTATACTTAGAAGTAAATAAAATAAAAATGCAAGAATCTATTTGTAATATCAAAATAAAAGCTTTTTAATACATGCGTATGTACGATATATATACCAAATTAACATTATTTACAATTTTTCTGTCTGTTCTGACTGATCTCTAAAACAGCTGGACCGACGCTTACAGAACTTTCACTGGCAGGTATATAATGTAATGAGGAGTAACATAGGTCATAGGCTACTTTTATTAGAGAAACTTGCAATGGAGTAAGAAGTAGATGTTTTTACTTTTTGATTAAATATTAGGTGCCCAATGCTTCACCAATATCCTTTTAAATCCTTTTCACCACTTGCATGCCAGAACCACTGCACCAATCAGAATAAAAAGCCTATCAAATTCCCGTGTGCAACTATAGGTTTAATTTTTTGATGTGAAACATTTATAGCCGTACGTTAAACCGATTTCTGGCGTGGCGACGCGTAGCCACACTATATGTTGGTACGTATATACAGTCGTTGTGCAGTAGTGGGTACGGTGTGGCGACGCGTCACCATGCGCAATAGACTGTGCGATTCTCTCCTATCGTAATATTTTATTTTATCATTACGACATATTTAGTTCCTATCACAATATTTTGTTCTTTTCTGCATATAACTTTTACAAAATAATGTCGATGTTTGGCTCACAGTTTTTTTAAAAAAGAAGATACTGTCTGCTTTTGTGTTAGTCTGTATGTCAGTTACGCGATTACTCATTCAATATGGAACACATTTTGATGGTTCTTTTTTTTCTAAACTGGTCCCATATACATTTTATGAGAAGCCAACAAATGGTTTTTGAGTTATACTTAACAATGCATATGTTCACGTACCTTGACGACATATTTAAGAAAGAGACGTCGGTTTATTACAATTTTTTAAAAAATATTATTTGAATTTATTAAGTTAATCTACTCCCTAAGAATTAAATACCTTTTCTTACTTATCTTCACTGCTAGTCTAACCAGAGGTACGCGAAGAGTATCGAGTGCCAAATGTCACAATACTCGCAAACCGGCCTTCCTCCACATTCATTACCCTATTCATACAAACACACCGGTTTCGGAAACTCTTAGCATCAACCAGAACAATTTGATCGAGTAAAGTCAACCTAGGTCTCCTCATATACCTACATCCTTCTACATTCTAAACATTACCTTTTCTTAAGACGCTTGGATATAATCCACATAGCAGCGGCACCAACATACACCATCAGAGCGCATTCCCAAGCGGGAAATGATTGCCGCCACCCGCCGACTTCCTCGAACCATTTGAATGTCTCTAAAGCTTCACTCGTTGTTCTATACACGTTGGGCGACAATGTGTGTACCAGAACACTATCGGCCCATTGTCTCCATTGGCGTTCCTCTCTACAATTTATTTATATATATTTAATTTAAAAAAAAACATACATTAGTCCAGTTAAATAAATATCCTTGGACAAATTACACAAATTGAATCTAACCCCAAAATAAGCAAATCATACTCGTGTGTTACACTTACAGTGAACAATATGCATACATTGAAATACTTAGATAGATTCTTAGAGTCTAATTTAACAAACACCCAGTCCTGGAAATACAGAACTATATTTATCACACATAACCTGACTTATCGAGCCTCATGGTTGGCAAGTGGAGTTAGGCATGTGTGCTAACCACTCAAACAACAAGACAGTCCAATATATATAAATACTTAAGTTAAAGTATCTTCACGCCCATAACGTAGGCAAGCCTATCGCCAACCAGGCACTTATCCAATCCTAAACAACATTTTTGTATTAGAAAATTGGAAAAACTACATTTTTTGGCCAACCCGAATCTGGGACCTCATGAAGTCAAGTCCGACACCTACATCACTAGACCACAGAGGTGATAAAAACTTAAGTAAATGCTGCAATAAATTTATTAAACATCTAGAGGTCTTTTTCTATGACTGGATAACCTGGCCTGGCTCACTGTTAACAATCACAGCTGGTAGTACTGTGTACACTTGCAATATTTTAAATATCATTATACCTATCAGTATTACACCTAATTCACAATGACTAATTAAACAATTTTAAACACAAAGAAACATTTTGACATTAACTGTACCAATTGATGAAAACATGTCTTGAAATATTTGTCATTAAATATTTACACACTAAATTATGTTGGTATGTTTAAATATCTTTATTACAACTATTTAACACACATATTCTCCAAATAAATAAATTTAAATTCTACACCCTTATGGCATAATTATAAATTTAATACACATATTATGTTAAAGTAATTATTAAGTAATCAATACAATTTTTACAAAAAAAGAAGTGCAAGCAACGACCAGCACTATATTTTAAGGTTGCGATAATACAAATCATGTTCCAAGTCTTTTGAGGAACACCCAAAAGAATCTAAAAATATTTCTTTAAAAGGAACGTAACAAAAAATCTTTTTCTGCATATATGTTTCATTTTGCTCTTTACAATTGTGCAACCAATTGTAGCATGTTTCTGTACTGACATGAATAAGGACATCATTCAAAAATGTCACTGCTTTATGTCTGGACAATTTACTCTCAATTGACCAATCTGCACTATACGTGACATCAGTCTTCGACTGAATGTTGTTACATACTATTACTAAGAAAAAAAGTAAAATATCACTTACATTTCAGCATTTCTCTCTTTCTCATCTGGCATGACAGCATTATGCATAATAAAGTATTTATTTGTAATCTCCGTGATAGTTTTTCCTTCATCATTGAGAAACCGTGTAGTTGGATAAAACTTGACAACATCTTGCAGTTGATAGGATTTATCTCGCAAGTATGTTTCTAGCACTGAAATAATTGCAGTACTATCGAGAAGTTGCTGAAAATTTATAATTTCAATTTGATTACTAATTAAAAGGCATTATGTAATCTACATAGGTAGATTACTAACTATTCAAGCTTGTGGGCTCACAATTTTACTAAATACTACAAATTAAACTATATAACTATGTTCTAAATAGCTGGAAAATAAATAGCAGGAAGAGCATACCCAAGAAGTTATACAGCTTTATCCAGTACATTTCAAATCTCACAGAAATATGAATAGAAAATGTTTGGGATTCTTTATCTGATGCTTCAGATTAAAGAATTCAAGATGTTTATCACTATCAAAAATCCATTCACACATTTGCATGCACCATGATGTTCTTCCAAACTTGACTACGTATCATAGGATTATAAATTATTAGCTGCCCACAGCTTTATCACTGTAGAATAGTTATGATTTTCATACAAACTTTCATCCCCTATTCTTGTCTTTTGTGGGTTAATTTTTGAAAATCATCTATCTTTAAACTCAAGGTCTTTAACAATATTTATGTCAAATTTCATCAAAATTGTTTTGGCAGTTTAGCCATGAAGAAGGGACAGAGAGACTTTCAGATTTATATTAGTATGGATTTAATAAAAAATAGACATATTTTACCTGATATCCACCATCAACTTTGATGAGTAAAATTGGAACTTTTTTATATTGGGACCATCTAATATCTTGACGTAGGACAGCATCTACTTCAACAACTTCATAACTCAAACCTTTAGCATCTAAGTAAGAGCGCACCTTGCAGCAAAATGGACATGTACGATATTGGAACAGCACTAATTGCAAATCACTTGTATCAGCTTCATTGACAACCTAAAAACATGATGGATGCACTTTAATATTTTATAACAATATTTAACTTTTTACTGAGCAGTAAGCCCCCACAATATGATAGGTGGCAAACCTATTGCTAACTAAGCACATTTAATGGTTTATTATTTTTTTCTTTTTTTGTGCATATTATTTGTTTTTCTCCTGGGTTTGATGTATATAACATATCTACGAGTATGTAAATGCTGTATAGTTATCAATTTTTTTTTCTTACTTAATTTATTGTGCACTGTAAGTCTACCACTTAAGTTTTTTTATGAGCTCCTTTTTGGGTGAGCTGGAAGAAATCTCTTTGTCTGAGATAAGCTGACCTTGTGTACAATAAATTATTTAATATAAAATATTAAAATAAATAAGCACTTAGTAGTCAGGATTGTCTTAATTACAAAACTACATTTGAATTAACAGCTATTAATCTATATATGTATAAAATCAGTTGTATTAGTTACACTATTTGTAACTCCAGAATGGCTGAACAAATTTAGCTAATAATTAGTGGGGAGGTAGCTTAGGACCAGCAGAGAGACAAAGGATACTTATTATTTCATTCAACTGCACGGAAGCTACAGAAAACAAATTTTATTTTTTTACAACATACAAACTTCATAGGTGGAACAAAGATAGCTATAACTGCTAGTAGTTTGTATAAATTAAAACATTCTTTTCCATTCTTCTGTATTTCATAAGAACCTTCACGTGGTTGACCTTCACCTTTTTTTACTAATGTAAAAAAAATTTAAAATTGGTCCATCCATTCAAGATTGACCATTCAAAATAGGGGTTTATTTTTATTTTATTTTCCAGAAAAATACCCATTAACAAAATGATCCACCGTTTTTTGAATTCATTTGTAACAAAAAATATGATAAATGAAAAACCGCTCTACCAATTTTATGCAAACTATCTACTTAATAGTCTACTAAAAGTCACATAGACTATCTACTTAATAGTCTACTAAAAGTCCGAACAAAGCTTAATCATTTGGTTGTGATAGGTTAGCCCGTTCTTAAGTTATAAAATTACAACGAAAAGTGGTATTGATTTTTACATTTATAGATATAATGAAAAAGGTAAAGTTGGAAGGCCCATCCTGCAAATCAAACTGGGCACCTTTTGTAGTCTCTACCTCAACAATTTATCACTAGATTAAAAATGCAACCAACAATAATTTTGTCACTAAAATAGATTTAAACATTCAGTCAAAATTACTTTAATATGAACCCACAAGACCTACCTACCACCTGACATTCCTAGGTATGTGCTAATATACCCTTTAAATTCAGATTACCTATTCACTCCTGGCATGGTTGATATTTAGCTATCATTATGTATATAAGACATTAATTTTTCATTATCTTTTTTGCTAAATAAAGATTTCAGTTTTCAGGGATGTTTAAATGTTAAATTTCTGATTATGACTGTACCAAATTCGTACATAGTTTTTAAATGCTGTCATTACACAATTCAGTGATTTCAGACATTATGGGAATAGCATCTTTTAAGAATTGTTCTTTCTGGAATATGTACATTTAAACATACAGTCATACTAGACTATAAGCTTCAATTTTACCAACTAATTTTTTAATTTTATTTTAGAGTTTAAATTTGTTTACATTTTTCTGTGTTATTCACATTTCAATTGTTATGGTATGATAGGATATGCATATTTTGTCCCAACTATTGTTAATTTATAGATTAAGATGTGGTAATAAAGAAAACAAGTACACAGCTCTGCTAATAGTAAAAGATAATAGATAATAATTATTATAGGTGTATCACAGTCCTATGGACAATATGACAATGGCAAATCAGCTAAAATAATTTAACCCACACGAGTCAAGTAATGGTTCCTAGGATTTTCTTATTTAGCACCAGGTAGCCCTAAAGGAGGCTGGCTGTCTTCCTCATCTAAACTTCACTTTAAACAATTTCGAGTATTCTCCAATGTGGACAGTGGTAGTAAATCTACTAAGCAGAACTTATAGTAAAGTAATAAAAAGAGAAAGAACAAATTTAATGTCAAAATAGTTAGTGAGATTCTATACAATTACTTCAGAAACAATAAAAACCTGTTCAAGCTGCATATCCTGACTTATTTGAGACACAGAAAATGTTCTATTACAACAGTTTTTTTTTTTTATTTCAACAGATAATCTGAGATAGTTGAAATAAATAGATACATGTGGTAAAAGTTAAAACATTTTTTTCCCCA